>JBBPBX010029657.1:0-10536 GCA_038048925.1 Garcialebias charrua
GAACTGGATCTACAGAACTGGATCTACAGAACTGGATCTACAGAACTGGATCTACAGGGGTTTACCTTTGGATGCTTGCTTGCACCTGTGGATGATTTTTCCTACAGTGTAAAGGACTGAAGGCATGGCGGAGAGGAGAGAAGCAAACGTTGGGTCAGAGCAGCACCGAGTTGGTGAAGGTTAAAGGGACAAAAACTGCCCAGACTGGGAGGTTACTGTAAAGTGTAATGGGAAGGGATAATCCCAGGGATTAATTCTGGACGTTTTGCATAGGATTTAGTGAAAAAGTTTTTACACTTTCAGTGTGAAGGAGAAAATGTCTAACGGCCTTCGGTTTAAAAGTTATTCAAATGTAAAATCAAAAAAAGGCGTTCAATACAAAAACAACTGGACTTTATTTGTAACAGAAGACGTTTCGCTTCTCATCCGAGGAGCTTTCTCAATTCGGATGAGAAGCGAAACGCCTTCTGTTACAAATAAAGTCCAGTTGTTTTTGTATTGAACGCCTTTTTTTATCATGTCCTGGATGACTGAGAATCTTCACCAGCATATTCAAATGTAAGTTCTCTGTATTTGAATGTGCAGACACCGACAGACGTGGTACATTTTTAAAACTTCAACCTCTTTTTAAAAACTTTGGGTTCATACTCATTTATAAAGCCCAGTGTTACGTGCGCACATTGTGTCACGGCACATGGCTACAGAACTAATTACATGTATAACATTTTGTGCAAACGTTGAGACGATTTAACCGAGAACCGAGTCCGACATTAGAGCGGCTGCATAATTAAAGGTTTCAAAGTAGAAAGCACCGAGGTCAAAAACAGGTTGGACTTTAAATAAGCTCTTGAAATGAACAGAAATGCTCGTGATGCCTTCAGGTTCTGGAAGGAAAACGTTTGAAAATGGTTCCCACGGTTACACCAATCAAAACGTCAAAGGTTAGTTAAAGCAAATGTGGTTTTGGACTTCGGAACAAAGTCAGAAGGAGTGTCTGGAGGCTGAGGAAAGTCTCCCTACACGTCTTCTGTCTGCAGAACGAAACTAACGAGAGTTCAGAGCCGACTCTTCACAGCTAATTCAATCATTTCCTTTGAGATTAAAGTCAAATATTTCCTGTCCGCTCCGCGCTCGGCACCGGTCCGTACCTGTCACCTGGGGGACGTAGGGGATGGAGAGGCGCTCTGCGTTGTAGCCCGGTCCGGCCAGACACTCGGACATCTCGGCGGTCTGGAAGAACAGCTGCCGGTCGTCTTTGTCCAGAGACTCAGGGAGACTGAGAACATCCACACAGACTGTCAGATGAACACGTTCGGATCACTCCCGGCTACTGCCGCACAGAGTTTTAGTTTCAGATCTAACAAAGTGAGTGGCAGCCATCTTGAACTGAAGTGACTAAAGTCATCATCTGTAGATGAACGTGCAGAACCGAGTTTCACTAAAACCCATCTAGTGGCTCGTAGCTGAACTTTGAACTCTGACGCTGACATGAGCTGCAGAGCAGAAACTTACGGACACTTATCTCTGAAGATATGTTCTGGCAGAAGGTACGACGCGTCCATGTTCCTCAGCTCGATGACCTGAGGAAGGAACGACAGAATGAACAACATTAGAACTTACTGCAGAACCTTCAGGATCATCAGACATAAACCGGAGCGTCATCAGCCTAGAGGAGAATCACAGACTTTATGAGTCAACCATAAGACGAGCTGAACCTCTGATGGATCAGAGCGTGCATCAGGATGAACATCAGGTCCAGGACTCACTTTACTGACGTGCTGACACAGAGGCGGGTTGGCGATCATCTGACTCAGGAAGTTGAGGTACGCCGCCACGAGCGCCATGATGCCGCAACGATTGAACATCGGCAGGTTCTCCTCGTTGACCAAAGCCATTTCCTGTTAGAACAGAAAAGTCTTCATGGGATTATGTTTTATTAAGTTGGGCCTCGTCAGGGTCAATAAACTCCATCCAGCTGCTGCAGCAGGTGTTTCTGAAACATGCAGCAAGACTCTCTGGGTTTCAGCTGTTTTTATCCCTGGAGAAGAAGATTTCCAAAGAACAGAAGATCCGGACCCAAAAAGGTTGCAGGAGGACTTTCTGCACCGTCACCCTGGGGTTGTTGCCGCGGTAACAACCCCAGGGTGACGGCTCTTGTCACGGAGAGCTGAACACCAGGATGTTTATTTACACCAAAACTCAACACAGGATGGCTGCCGACCCGGTCCAGGTCCAGGTCCAGGTACTGATGGAATAAACAGGAAATCCATTTATTTGGTCAAGAACAAACAGGAAGCAGAAGGAACAGCTTGAGCCCAGAATAGACTCTGGTTGGTCGGTGTAATTCCAAATAAAACCTGAAGTGTGACAGTAACTCCAGTCTTCAGAGACCCTCAGAGTCCTCTGAGACCCTCAGAGTCCTCAGAGTCCTCAGAGTCCTCAGAGTCTTCAGAGACCCTCAGAGTCTTCAGAGACCCTCAGAGTCTTCAGAGACCCTCAGAGTCCTCAGAGTCCTCAGAGTCCTCTGAGACCCTCAGAGTCCTCAGAGTCCTCAGAGTCCTCAGAGTCTTCAGAGACCCTCAGAGTCTTCAGAGACCCTCAGAGTCTTCAGAGTCCCTCAGAGTCTTCAGAGACCTCAGAGTCCTCAGAGTCCTCAGAGTCTTCAGAGACCCTCAGAGTCCTCAGAGTCTTCAGAGACCCTCAGAGTCTTCAGAGACCCTCAGAGTCTTCAGAGACCCTCAGAGTCCTCAGAGTCCTCAGAGTCTTCAGAGACCCTCAGAGTCCTCAGAGTCTTCAGAGACCCTCAGAGTCTTCAGAGACCCTCAGAGTCTTCAGAGACCCTCAGAGTCCTCAGAGTCCTCAGAGTCTTCAGAGACCCTCAGAGTCCTCAGAGTCCTCAGAGTCTTCAGAGACCCTCAGAGTCCTCAGAGTCTTCAGAGACCCTCAGAGTCTTCAGAGACCCTCAGAGTCTTCAGAGACCCTCAGAGTCTTCAGAGACCCTCAGAGTCCTCAGAGTCTTCAGAGACCCTCAGAGTCTTCAGAGACCCTCAGAGTCTTCAGAGACCCTCAGAGTCCTCAGAGTCCTCAGAGTCTTCAGAGACCCTCAGAGTCCTCAGAGTCCTCAGAGTCTTCAGAGACCCTCAGAGTCTTCAGAGACCCTCAGAGTCTTCAGAGACCCTCAGAGTCTTCAGAGACCCTCAGAGTCTTCAGAGACCCTCAGAGTCCTCAGAGTCTTCAGAGACCCTCAGAGTCCTCAGAGTCTTCAGAGACCCTCAGAGTCCTCAGAGTCTTCAGAGACCCTCAGAGTCCTCAGAGTCTTCAGAGACCCTCAGAGTCCTCAGAGTCTTCAGAGACCCTCAGAGTCCTCAGAGTCTTCAGAGACCCTCAGAGTCCTCAGAGTCTTCAGAGACCCTCAGAGTCCTCAGAGTCTTCAGAGACCCTCAGAGTCTTCAGAGACCCTCAGAGTCCTCAGAGTCCTCAGAGTCTTCAGACCTCAGAGTCCTCAGAGTCTTCAGAGACCCTCAGAGTCCTCAGAGTCCCTCAGAGTCTTCAGAGACCCTCAGAGTCCTCAGAGTCTTCAGAGTCCCTCAGAGTCTTCAGAGACCCTCAGAGTCTTCAGAAACCCTCAGAGTCTTCAGAGACCCTCAGAGTCTTCAGAGTCCCTCAGAGTCTTCAGAGACCCTCAGAGCCCTCAGAGTCTTCAGAGACCCTCAGAGTCCTCAGAGTCTTCAGAGACCCTCAGAGTCCTCAGAGTCTTCAGAGTCCCTCAGAGTCTTCAGAGACCCTCAGAGTCCTCAGAGTCCCTCAGAGTCTTCAGAGTCCTCAGAGTCTTCAGAGACCCTCAGAGTCTTCAGAGACCCTCAGAGTCTTCAGAGTCCCTCAGAGTCCCTCAGAGTCCTCAGAGTCCCTCAGAGTCCTCAGAGTCCCTCAGAGTCCCTCAGAGTTCTCAGAGTCCCTCAGAGTCTTCAGAGTCCTCAGAGTCTTCAGAGTCCCTCAGAGTCTTCAGAGTCCCTCAGAGTCTTAAGAGTCCCTCAGAGTCTTCAGAGTCCCTCAGAGTCTTCAGAGTCCTCAGAGTCTTCAGAGCCCTCAGAGTCCTCAGAGTCCCTCAGAGTCTTCAGAGACCCTCAGAGTCCTCAGAGTCTTCAGAGTCCCTCAGAGTCTTCAGAGACCCTCAGAGTCCTCAGAGTCCCTCAGAGTCTTCAGAGTCCTCAGAGTCTTCAGAGACCCTCAGAGTCCTCAGAGTCCCTCAGAGTCTTCAGAGACCCTCAGAGTCCTCAGAGTCTTCAGAGTCCCTCAGAGTCTTCAGAGACCCTCAGAGTCTTCAGAAACCCTCAGAGTCTTCAGAGACCCTCAGAGTCTTCAGAGTCCCTCAGAGTCCCTCAGAGTCCTCAGAGTCCCTCAGAGTCTTCAGAGACCCTCAGAGCCCTCAGAGTCTTCAGAGACCCTCAGAGTCCTCAGAGTCTTCAGAGACCCTCAGAGTCCTCAGAGTCCCTCAGAGTTCCAGAGTCCCTCAGAGTCCCTCAGAGTCTTCAGAGTCCCTCAGAGTCTTCAGAGTCCCTCAGAGTCTTCAGAGTCCTCAGAGTCTTAAGAGTCCCTCAGAGTCTTCAGAGTCCCTCAGAGTCTTCAGAGTCCTCAGAGTCTTCAGAGCCCTCAGAGTCTTCAGAGTCATCAGAGTCCTCAGAGACCCTCAGAGTCTTCAGAGTCCCTCAGAGTCTTCAGAGTCCCTCAGAGTCTTCAGAGTCCCTCAGAGTCTTCAGAGTCCTCAGAGTTTTCAGAGACCCTCAGAGTCCTCAGAGTCTTCAGAGTCTTCAGAGTTTTCAGAGACCCTCAGAGTCCTCAGAGTCTTCAGAGACCCTCAGAGTCTTCAGAGACCCTCAGAGTCTTCAGAGACCCTCAGAGTTCTCAGAGTCTTCAGAGACCCTCAGAGTCTTCAGAGTCCTCAGAGTCCCTCAGAGTCCTCAGAGTCCTCAGAGTCCTCAGAGTTCCTCAGAGTCTTCAGAGTCCTCAGAGTCTTCAGAGTCCCTCAGAGTCTTCAGAGTCCTCAGAGTTTTCAGAGACCCTCAGAGTCCTCAGAGTCCTCAGAGTCTTCAGAGTTTTCAGAGACCCTCAGAGTCCTCAGAGTCTTCAGAGACCCTCAGAGTCTTCAGAGACCCTCAGAGTCTTCAGAGACCCTCAGAGTTCTCAGAGTCTTCAGAGACCCTCAGAGTCCTCAGAGTCCCTCAGAGTCCTCAGAGTCCCTCAGAGTCCCTCAGAGTCCTCAGAGTTCCTCAGAGTCCTCAGAGTTCCTCAGAGTCTTCAGAGTCCTCAGAGTCTTCAGAGTCCCTCAGAGTCTTCAGAGTCCCTCAGAGTCTTCAGAGACCCTCAGAGTCTTCAGAGTCCCTCAGAGTCTTCAGAGTCTTCAGAGTCCTCAGAGTCCCTCAGAGTCTTCAGAGTCCCTCAGAGTCTTCAGAGTCCTCAGAGTCTTAAGAGTCCCTCAGAGTCTTCAGAGTCCCTCAGAGTCTTCAGAGTCCTCAGAGTCTTCAGAGCCCTCAGAGTCCTCAGAGTCCCTCAGAGTCTTCAGAGACCCTCAGAGTCCTCAGAGTCTTCAGAGTCCCTCAGAGTCTTCAGAGACCCTCAGAGTCCTCAGAGTCCCTCAGAGTCTTCAGAGTCCTCAGAGTCTTCAGAGACCCTCAGAGTCCTCAGAGTCCCTCAGAGTCTTCAGAGACCCTCAGAGTCCTCAGAGTCTTCAGAGTCCCTCAGAGTCTTCAGAGACCCTCAGAGTCTTCAGAGACCCTCAGAGTCTTCAGAGACCCTCAGAGTCCCTCAGAGTCCTCAGAGTCCCTCAGAGTCCTCAGAGTCCCTCAGAGTCCCTCAGAGTTCTCAGAGTCCCTCAGAGTCTTCAGAGTCCTCAGAGTCTTCAGAGTCCCTCAGAGTCTTCAGAGTCCTCAGAGTCCTCAGAGTCTTAAGAGTCCCTCAGAGTCTTCAGAGTCCCTCAGAGTCTTCAGAGTCCTCAGAGTCTTCAGAGCCCTCAGAGTCCTCAGAGTCCCTCAGAGTCTTCAGAGACCCTCAGAGTCCTCAGAGTCTTCAGAGTCCCTCAGAGTCTTCAGAGACCCTCAGAGTCCTCAGAGTCCCTCAGAGTCTTCAGAGTCCTCAGAGTCTTCAGAGACCCTCAGAGTCCTCAGAGTCCCTCAGAGTCTTCAGAGACCCTCAGAGTCCTCAGAGTCTTCAGAGTCCCTCAGAGTCTTCAGAGACCCTCAGAGTCTTCAGAAACCCTCAGAGTCTTCAGAGACCCTCAGAGTCTTCAGAGTCCCTCAGAGTCCCTCAGAGTCCTCAGAGTCCCTCAGAGTCTTCAGAGACCCTCAGAGCCCTCAGAGTCTTCAGAGACCCTCAGAGTCCTCAGAGTCTTCAGAGACCCTCAGAGTCCTCAGAGTCCCTCAGAGTCCCTCAGAGTTCTCAGAGTCCCTCAGAGTCTTCAGAGTCCTCAGAGTCTTCAGAGTCCCTCAGAGTCTTCAGAGTCCCTCAGAGTCTTCAGAGTCCTCAGAGTCTTAAGAGTCCCTCAGAGTCTTCAGAGTCCCTCAGAGTCTTCAGAGTCCTCAGAGTCTTCAGAGCCCTCAGAGTCTTCAGAGTCATCAGAGTCCTCAGAGACCCTCAGAGTCTTCAGAGTCCCTCAGAGTCTTCAGAGTCCCTCAGAGTCTTCAGAGTCCCTCAGAGTCTCAGATTTCAGAGACCCTCAGAGTCCTCAGAGTCCTCAGAGTCTTCAGAGTCTTCAGAGTTTTCAGAGACCCTCAGAGTCCTCAGAGTCTTCAGAGACCCTCAGAGTCTTCAGAGACCCTCAGAGTCTTCAGAGACCCTCAGAGCCCTCAGAGTCTTCAGAGACCCTCAGAGTCTTCAGAGTCCTCAGAGTCCCTCAGAGTCCCTCAGAGTCCTCAGAGTTCCTCAGAGTCCTCAGAGTTCCTCAGAGTCTTCAGAGTCCTCAGAGTCCCTCAGAGTCTTCAGAGTCCCTCAGAGTCCTCAGAGTCTTAAGAGTCCCTCAGAGTCTTCAGAGTCCTCAGAGTCTTCAGAGCCCTCAGAGTCCTCAGAGTCCCTCAGAGTCTTCAGAGACCCTCAGAGTCCTCAGAGTCTTCAGAGTCCCTCAGAGTCTTCAGAGACCCTCAGAGTCCTCAGAGTCCCTCAGAGTCTTCAGAGTCCTCAGAGTCTTCAGAGACCCTCAGAGTCCTCAGAGTCCCTCAGAGTCTTCAGAGACCCTCAGAGTCCTCAGAGTCTTCAGAGTCCCTCAGAGTCTTCAGAGACCCTCAGAGTCTTCAGAAACCCTCAGAGTCTTCAGAGACCCTCAGAGTCTTCAGAGTCCCTCAGAGTCCCTCAGAGTCCTCAGAGTCCCTCAGAGTCTTCAGAGACCCTCAGAGCCCTCAGAGTCTTCAGAGACCCTCAGAGTCCTCAGAGTCTTCAGAGACCCTCAGAGTCCTCAGAGTCCCTCAGAGTCCCTCAGAGTTCTCAGAGTCCTCAGAGTCTTCAGAGTCTTCAGAGTTTTCAGAGACCCTCAGAGTCCTCAGAGTCTTCAGAGACCCTCAGAGTCTTCAGAGACCCTCAGAGTCTTCAGAGACCCTCAGAGCCCTCAGAGTCTTCAGAGACCCTCAGAGTCTTCAGAGTCCCTCAGAGTCTTCAGAGTCCTCAGAGTCTTAAGAGTCCCTCAGAGTCTTCAGAGTCCCTCAGAGTCTTCAGAGTCCTCAGAGTCTTCAGAGCCCTCAGAGTCTTCAGAGTCATCAGAGTCCTCAGAGACCCTCAGAGTCTTCAGAGTCCCTCAGAGTCTTCAGAGTCCCTCAGAGTCTTCAGAGTCCCTCAGAGTCTTCAGAGTCCTCAGAGTTTTCAGAGACCCTCAGAGTCCTCAGAGTCCTCAGAGTCTTCAGAGTCTTCAGAGTTTTCAGAGACCCTCAGAGTCCTCAGAGTCTTCAGAGACCCTCAGAGTCTTCAGAGACCCTCAGAGTCTTCAGAGACCCTCAGAGCCCTCAGAGTCTTCAGAGACCCTCAGAGTCTTCAGAGTCCTCAGAGTCCCTCAGAGTCCCTCAGAGTCCTCAGAGTTCCTCAGAGTCCTCAGAGTTCCTCAGAGTCTTCAGAGTCCCTCAGAGTCTTCAGAGTCCTCAGAGTTTTCAGAGACCCTCAGAGTCCTCAGAGTCCTCAGAGTCTTCAGAGTTTTCAGAGACCCTCAGAGTCCTCAGAGTCTTCAGAGACCCTCAGAGTCTTCAGAGACCCTCAGAGTCTTCAGAGACCCTCAGAGTTCTCAGAGTCTTCAGAGACCCTCAGAGTCCTCAGAGTCCCTCAGAGTCCTCAGAGTCCCTCAGAGTCCCTCAGAGTCCTCAGAGTTCCTCAGAGTCCTCAGAGTTCCTCAGAGTCTTCAGAGTCCTCAGAGTCTTCAGAGTCCCTCAGAGTCTTCAGAGTCCCTCAGAGTCTTCAGAGACCCTCAGAGTCTTCAGAGTCCCTCAGAGTCTTCAGAGTCTTCAGAGTCCTCAGAGTCCCTCAGAGTCTTCAGAGTCTTCAGAGTCCTCAGAGTCTTAAGAGTCCCTCAGAGTCTTCAGAGTCCCTCAGAGTCTTCAGAGTCCTCAGAGTCTTCAGAGCCCTCAGAGTCCTCAGAGTCCCTCAGAGTCTTCAGAGACCCTCAGAGTCCTCAGAGTCTTCAGAGTCCCTCAGAGTCTTCAGAGACCCTCAGAGTCCTCAGAGTCCCTCAGAGTCTTCAGAGTCCTCAGAGTCTTCAGAGACCCTCAGAGTCCTCAGAGTCCCTCAGAGTCTTCAGAGACCCTCAGAGTCCTCAGAGTCTTCAGAGTCCCTCAGAGTCTTCAGAGACCCTCAGAGTCTTCAGAAACCCTCAGAGTCTTCAGAGACCCTCAGAGTCTTCAGAGTCCCTCAGAGTCCCTCAGAGTCCTCAGAGTCCCTCAGAGTCTTCAGAGACCCTCAGAGCCCTCAGAGTCTTCAGAGACCCTCAGAGTCCTCAGAGTCTTCAGAGACCCTCAGAGTCCTCAGAGTCCCTCAGAGTCCCTCAGAGTTCTCAGAGTCCCTCAGAGTCTTCAGAGTCCTCAGAGTCTTCAGAGACCCTCAGAGTCCTCAGAGTCCCTCAGAGTCCCTCAGAGTTCTCAGAGTCCTCAGAGTCTTCAGAGTCTTCAGAGTTTTCAGAGACCCTCAGAGTCCTCAGAGTCTTCAGAGACCCTCAGAGTCTTCAGAGACCCTCAGAGTCTTCAGAGACCCTCAGAGCCCTCAGAGTCTTCAGAGACCCTCAGAGTCTTCAGAGTCCCTCAGAGTCTTCAGAGTCCTCAGAGTCTTAAGAGTCCCTCAGAGTCTTCAGAGTCCCTCAGAGTCTTCAGAGTCCTCAGAGTCTTCAGAGCCCTCAGAGTCTTCAGAGTCATCAGAGTCCTCAGAGACCCTCAGAGTCTTCAGAGTCCCTCAGAGTCTTCAGAGTCCCTCAGAGTCTTCAGAGTCCCTCAGAGTCTTCAGAGTCCTCAGAGTTTTCAGAGACCCTCAGAGTCCTCAGAGTCCTCAGAGTCTTCAGAGTCTTCAGAGTTTTCAGAGACCCTCAGAGTCCTCAGAGTCTTCAGAGACCCTCAGAGTCTTCAGAGACCCTCAGAGTCTTCAGAGACCCTCAGAGCCCTCAGAGTCTTCAGAGACCCTCAGAGTCTTCAGAGTCCTCAGAGTCCCTCAGAGTCCCTCAGAGTCCTCAGAGTTCCTCAGAGTCCTCAGAGTTCCTCAGAGTCTTCAGAGTCCTCAGAGTCTTCAGAGTCCTCAGAGTTTTCAGAGACCCTCAGAGTCCTCAGAGTCCTCAGAGTCTTCAGAGTTTTCAGAGACCCTCAGAGTCCTCAGAGTCTTCAGAGACCCTCAGAGTCTTCAGAGACCCTCAGAGTCCTCAGAGTCCCTCAGAGTTCTCAGAGTCTTCAGAGACCCTCAGAGTCCTCAGAGTCCCTCAGAGTCCTCAGAGTCCCTCAGAGTCCCTCAGAGTCCTCAGAGTTCCTCAGAGTCCTCAGAGTTCCTCAGAGTCTTCAGAGTCCTCAGAGACCCTCAGAGTTCTCAGAGTCTTCAGAGACCCTCAGAGTCCTCAGAGTCCCTCAGAGTCCTCAGAGTCCCTCAGAGTCCCTCAGAGTCCTCAGAGTTCCTCAGAGTCCTCAGAGTTCCTCAGAGTCTTCAGAGTCCTCAGAGTCTTCAGAGTCCCTCAGAGTCTTCAGAGTCCCTCAGAGTCTTCAGAGACCCTCAGAGTCTTCAGAGTCCCTCAGAGTCTTCAGAGTCTTCAGAGTCCTCAGAGTCCCTCAGAGTCTTCAGAGTCTTCAGAGTCCTCAGAGTCTTAAGAGTCCCTCAGAGTCTTCAGAGTCCTCAGAGCCCTCAGAGTCTTCAGAGCCCTCAGAGTCCTCAGAGTCCCTCAGAGTCTTCAGAGACCCTCAGAGTCCTCAGAGTCTTCAGAGTCCCTCAGAGTCTTCAGAGACCCTCAGAGTCCTCAGAGTCCCTCAGAGTCTTCAGAGTCCTCAGAGTCTTCAGAGACCCTCAGAGTCCTCAGAGTCCCTCAGAGTCTTCAGAGTCCCTCAG
>JBBPBX010029657.1:11493-31555 GCA_038048925.1 Garcialebias charrua
GAGTCTTCAGAGTCCTCAGAGTCTTCAGAGTCCCTCAGAGTCTTCAGAGTCCCTCAGAGTCTTCAGAGTCCCTCAGAGTCTTCAGAGTACCTCAGAGTCTTCAGAGTCCTCAGAGTCCTCAGAGTCTTCAGAGTCTTCAGAGTCCTCAGAGTCTTCAGAGTCCTCAGAGTCCTCAGAGTCCCTCAGAGTCCCTCAGAGTCCTCAGAGTCCTCAGAGTCCTCAGAGTCCCTCTGAGTCTTCAGAGTCTTCAGAGTCCCTCAGAGTCCCTCAGAGTCCCTCAGAGTCCTCAGAGTCTTCAGAGTCCCTCAGAGTCTTCAGAGTCCTCAGAGTCTTCAGAGAGTCTTCAGAGTCCTCAGAGTCTTCAGAGACCCTCAGAGTCTTCAGAGACCCTCAGAGTCATCAGAGATCCTCAGAGTCCTCAGAGTCTTCAGAGACTCTCAGAGTCCTCAGAGACTCTCAGTCTTCAGAAACTCTCAAAGTCCTCAGAGTCCTCAGAGACACTCATAGACTTCAGAGACTCTCAAAGTCCTCAGAGTCCTCAGAGACCCTCAGAGTCTTCAGAGACTCTCAGAGTCCTCAGAGACTCTCAAAGTCCTCAGAGTCCTCAGAGACCCTCAGAGTCTTCAGAGACTCTCAGAGTCCTCAGAGACTCTCAGAGTCTTCAGAGACTCTCAGAGTCCTCAGAGTCTTCAGAAGAGACTCTCAGAGTCATCAGAGACTCTCAGAGTCCTCAGTCTTCAGAGTCCCTCAGAGTCTTCAGAGACCCTCAGAGTCTTCAGAGACTCTCAAAGTCCTCAGAGTCCCTCAGAGTCTTCAGAGTCCCTCAGAGTCCTCAGAGACTTCAGAGACTCTCAGAGTCATCAGAGATCCTCAGAGTCTTCAGAGACTCTCAGAGTCTTTAGAGACTCTCAAAGTCCTCAGAGTCCCTCAGAGTCTTCAGAGTCCCTCAGAGTCTTCAGAGTCCCTCAGAGTCTTCAGAGTCCCTCAGAGTCTTCAGAGTCCCTCAGAGTCCCTCAGAGTCTTCAGAGTTCTCAGAGTCCCTCAGAGTCTTCAGAGTCCCTCAGAGTCCTCAGAGTCTTCAGAGTCCTCAGAGTCCCTCAAAGTCCCTCAGAGTCTTCTGAGTCCCTCAGAGTCTTCAGAGACCCTCAGAGTCCCTCAGGCTCCTTAGATTCTTCAGAGTTCCTCAGAGTCTTCAGAGCCCTTCAGAGTCGTCAGAGTCCCTCAGAGTCTTCAGAGACCCTAAGAGTCCCTCAGAGTCCTCAGAGTCTTCAGAGTTCCTCAGAGTCTTCAGAGACTCTCAGAGTCCCTCAGAGTCTTCAGAGACTCTCAGAGTCCCTCAGAGTCCTCAGAGTCCCTCAGAGTCTTCAGAGTCCCTCAGAGTCCCTCAGAGTCCCTCAGAGACTCTCAGAGTCCCTCAGAGTCCTCATAGTCCTCAGAGACCCTCAGAGTCCTCAGAGACCCTCAGAGTCCTCAGAGCCCCTCAGAGTCCTCAGAGTCTTCAGAGTCCTCAGAGTCTTCAGAGTCCTCAGAGTCTTCAGAGTCTTCAGAGTCTTCAGAGAGTCTTCAGAGTCCTCAGAGTCTTCAGAGACCCTCAGAGTCTTCAGAGACCCTCAGAGTCATCAGAGATCCTCAGAGTCTTCAGAGACTTAGAGTCCTCAGAGACTCTCAGAGTCCTCAGAAACTCTCAAAGTCCTCAGAGTCCTCAGAGACTCTCAGAGTCTTCAGAGACCCTCAGAGTCCTCAGAGTCTTCAGAGTTCCTCAGAGTCTTCAGAGTCCCTCAGAGTCTTCAGAGTCCCTCAGAGTCTTCAGAGTCCCTCAGAGTCTTCAGAGTCCCTCAGAGCCTTGGCTCATCGAAGACATGGACTGAAGACGAACAGCAGCTGAAGCCTTCGGGAGACTCTCACCTGCAGAGTGATGGCGAGCCGGATGAGGTCGATGACCACCTCCTCGTTGGCGAGCTCAATGGTCAGGATGGCGAGCGTGGTGAAGAGCAGCTCGAAGTTCTTCTGGAGGTTGTCTTCCTCTTTGCAGCCCAGGTAGATGTGGCGGTAGAGCTGCTGGCCGTGCTGGAGGAGCCAAAAACAATTCTGGATTAAAACGGGTTTAACGACAAATTTGGGATTACATTTCATCGACAAATCGATTTGACACTCCAGGAAATAAATTTATGACTAGAAAAATAAAAATAAAGTTCTATTTCATCCCTCCTGAAGGCCAGAGGGCGGTGCTGAAAGCACGGAATATTCCCTTTGCGCATGCGCTGTTCCGAGTAATTATATCAACGAAGTTACACAGGTGTGACCGGATAAGCAATCAAAAGGCTACATAGCCTAGCGTCATCCGTTAATTCAGTTCTTTCTTCTTCTTGCACGTGTTCACTCCAAGGCTACAGGCTTTGGATTTTCTTTCTCGCAGTCGCTGGAGGCCCGACTGCCTGTTGGCCGGAGCAGTGTGTTCACACTCCGTGGGCCGCGACGGTTTCACCTTTACTAAGGTATTTTCATTGGGGCGGTGGCTTCGCCCCTCTCACAAACCACAGTGTTGCTGAAGTGGTTCAACACTGGTGAGTAACTTTTACTTATTTGCGGCTCCGCCGCTTGTAGCGGCTCCGTCCGCCTCGGAGGAGACTACCGTGTGGGTCACGTGAGTAGTCTTTATTTTGTCTTGACTGTGGTTTTTGTTGCCATTGTTGTGGCTCTGTCCACTTTAGGAGGCTATTTCCACGTGAGGTCGACACGTGGGTAAGTATTACTCTACTGTAGCCAGCCGTGTTCTGGTCTTGTTTACTTTAAGAAGGCGAGCGTTCGCGCACCTTCCAAGAACTATTCATAAATGCTTCTACCGAAGTTTATTTTTGCAGCCAGCTGTGTTCTGGTCTTGTTTACTTTAAGAAGGCGAGCGTTCGCGCACCTTCCAAGAACTATTCATAAATGCTTCTACCAAAGTTTATTTTTGCAGCCAGCTGTGTTCTGGTCTTGTTTACTTTAAGAAGGCGAGCGTTCGCGCACCTTCCAAGAACTATTCATAAATGCTTCTACCGAAGTGTATTATGTAGCCAGCTATGTTCTGGTGTAGTTTACTTTGGGAAGGTGAGCGTTGGCGCACCTTCCATAAACTATTCACTTTCACAAACCTCATACACGGTTGGGCTGAACTAGCGGTGCTAGTCTTTTTTGGCCTTTTTTTGATTGGTGAAGGTTAGCGTTTTTCGCACCCTCTCCCAATTCACTTTCACCAAACTCATACACGGTTGGGCTGAGCTAGCAGTGCTAGTCTGAGTTTTGGCCTTGTTTTTTAATTGGTGAAGGCCAGCGTTCCTCGCACCCTCTCCCAATTCACTTTTGCCAACCTCGTAAGCGGTTGGGCTGAACTAGCGGTGCTAGTCTGAGTTTTGGCCTTGTTTTTTAATTGGTGAAGGCTAGCGTTCCTCACACCCTCTCCCAATTCACTTTTGGCCTACCTCATGAGCGGTTTGGCTGGACTGGTGGTACTAGTCTGAGTTTTGGCCTTATTTTTTACTTGGTGAAGGCTAGCGTTTCTCGCACCCTCTCCCAATTCTCTTTTGCCAACCTCCTAGGCGGTTGGGCTGCACTAGCAGTGCTAGTCCCGAGTCTTGGCCTTGTTTTTTTAATTGGTGAAGGCTAACGTTTCTCGCACCCTCTCCCAATTCACTTTCGCCGACCTCATAAGCAGTCCCTTTGAGTTTTCGCCTTGTCTTTTATTGGTGACGGCTAGCGTTCACGCACCCTCTCCCGATTCATTTCTATTGGTGAAGGCTAGCGTTAGCGCACCCACTCTTAATTCACTTATCACCAACCTTGTAAATGGTTCTGAACTGGTGGTGCTAGTCTACTTAAGTTTCTTGGCCTTGTTTTCTGTTGGTGAAGGCTAGCGTTAGCGCACCCACTCCCAACTCACTTTTTGCTAACCTTATAAATGGTTAGGCTGAGCTAGCGGTGCTAGGCTCTCTGAAACTTGGCCTTGTCTTTTATTGGAGATGGCTAGCATTCACGCACCCTCTCCCAATTCATTTCTATTAGTGAAGGCTAGCGTTCACGCACCCTCTCCCTATTCACTTCTGTTAGTGATGGCTAGCGTTTGCGCACCCTCTCCCAATTCACTTCTGTTGGTGAAGGCTAGCGTTTGCGCACCCGCTCCCAATTCACTTCTGTTGGTGAAGGTTAGCATTCGCGAACCCTCTCCCAATTCATTTTTCGCCAAACTTGTTCTCTATTGGAGAAGGCTAGCGTTTGCGCACCCTCTCTCATTTCATTATTCGCCGAAATTGTTCTCTATTGGTGAAGGCTGGCATTCGCACGCCCTCTCCCAAATTCAGCCTGTCCGTCTTACGTATTGCGTGTAGCTAGTGGTGCCAGCTCCTTTGCTGAGCTGTGGTTTTTCTCTTGAATAAACTGCCTACAGTAGGGAGCATGGACGGTTCTCACTGCTGCATAGATTGTGAGTCCGTGTTCCAGGCGTATGATAGTCACAGCCTGTGTCCTACCTTCCTGGGACATGACCATCTGCTGGAGGCCCTGTCGGAGAACCCCTGCATAAACTGCAGCTTCATGCCTCATTCTGTAAGAGTGGCTCGGCTGGCCCGGTTTTGCCCCGAGCTCAACGGTGACCTCCCACCCTCTGGACAGGAAGCTCCACCCGGGCGCTCGAAGTACTGGACTGAGGCCGCAGTCTCTGGCCCCTCTTGGGCGGGCGGGCGGCCGTGGCACAGTGGTAATGGCAGTCGACCCCCGATCGGAAGGTTGGTGGTTCGAATCCCGCGTCCTCTCACCATGTATCGTTGTGTCCCTGGGCAAGACACTTAACACTGAGTTGCTCCCGGTAGGTCTGGATGGCGCCTTGCAAGGCAGGCTACCACTACCGGTGTATGAATGTGTGTATGAATGTGTGTATGAATGGGTGGATGGTTGGTATTGTAAAGCGCTTTGGGGCTCCTCACAGGGGGCTGAAAGCGCTATATAAATAAGCTCCATTTACCATTTGGGAGGAGGCAAGCCTAGTCTGATCAGGGTTTTTTCCACAGGAGTGGAGCGGCGGTCCGCAGAATTAGTGGAATTAAGTCATTTTTTCCAGGCAAGCCAACTGGGTGTTGAACCAATGAAAGCAACTGGACTCCCCTCCCCACCATGCCTGAGCTGGCTGCAGAGGTGGATGCGTTATCCTTGGCTGCCTCTCATTTTGTAAGGGACGAGCAGGAACAGTCAGTGACTGGTTCCTTTTCTTCGTCTCAGAGTGCAGTTAGTGGATCAGGTGACGGCTCCATGCAGGACGTCATTTGTCTTTTACTGAGCCATGTCATGGATCCCTCCGTGATCTACCGGCGGTGCTGGGAGAATTGTTCGGTCCGGCTACCTTTGAAGCGCTCGAACGAACCGTCCAAGCACGGCAGATAGGGCGGCAGCTTTTGACCCTTAGCAGGACGGTGCCCCCTCCACCTCCAAGGTGCCCGTCGGCGGTTTCAAGATTTCGGCTGCCTCAGGGTCCTTGCCCTCATGTAGATCAGCAGGTGCCCAACAGGACCTTTCGTGAGCCTGAGCACTAGACCAAGACCTTCCATCCTCCTGGCCAAGGGTGCAATCGAGGCAGTGAACCCTCTGCGACAACCCAGAGGCTGTTCCTCAACTTACTTCCTTGTATCAGTCACTCGGGTAGTACCCTTCGGCCTGCTGTCTCTTCGCCCTTGCAGAGGTGGCTTAACAACTTTTTGCTCTGGATGCCAGGCTACACAGGCATCGCAAACTTGCAGTGACATGGTCATGTCTTCATGCCCTGACTCCATGGAAGGACGTAGATCATTTGTCCACTCTGGAAGTGGTCACGACAGATGCCAGCTCCATAGGATGGGGAGATGTATGGCAACACAAAGCGGTTCAGGACCGCTGAGGCCGAGGGGACCGCTCCAGGCATATAATGTACTGGAGCTGTGTGCAATGCATTTGGCACTCAAGAACTTCCCGCCCCACCTGGAAAGGGGGCATGTCCTTGTTCGGTCAGACAACACCTCTGCTGTCCACCACATCAACCACTAAGGGGGCACCAGGTCAGCACAGCTTCTCTGTGCATCCAGGGTGCTCTTGGAATGGTCTCCACTCGTCTGTCCACCCTGCGGGCAACATACCTACCAGGGCAACACAATCAGGTTGCAGATTTTCTCTCCCGCCAAAGGTCTGTTCCGGGAGAGTGGTCCCTCCACAGCGACGTAATGCGGATGATCTGGGATCATTTTGGTCAGGCGGAAGAGGACCTGTTTGCGACAGAGGAATCAACCCAGTGTCCCCTATGGTACTCCCATACGGGGGCGTCTGGTACGCTAGACCGGGACGCGCTGGCTCACCCTTGGCCAAGGGTCCTTCTTTATGCCTTCTCACCCCTTCCTCTGATTTGGCCAACCCTTCACATAGTCCTAGCAGAGGGCCACAGACTGCTATTGGTGGCCCCATAATGGCCAGCACGACCGTGGTTCCTGCTACGGCTGAGTTTATGTCAGGACGTTCCGTGGCGTCTTCCAGCCAGGAGGGACTTGCTGTCTCAACTGGGAGGGTTGCTATGGCACCCCAATCCTCAATGTCTTCAGCTGTGGGTATGACCACTGCAGGGCCTGGACAGCAGCTGACTGGAGTTTCTAGCTCTGTCAGACGCACCATCTTGGGCGCCAGGGCACCTTCTACTCGTCAGCAATACGAAAACAGGTGGCATCTGTTTTCACAATGGTGTTCTGATCACAATGAGGATCCAGTTTCCTGTACAGTACCCACCATTCTGGAGTTTCTCCAGTTTCTCCTTGATAAGGGTCGCTCTCCTTCGACGCTTAAGGTCTATGTAGCAGCAATATCTGCTAATCACGCTGGCATCAATGACCGTACAGTGGGAGGTCATAATCTAGTCTTTTTTCCTACGTGGTGCCTGTAGTTTGCATCCCCCGAAAGTTACTCGAGCGCCAAGTTGGGACCTGCCCTTGGTTCTCGAAGCTCTGTGCCACCCTCCGTTCATGTCCTTGATGCAAGTAGACCTGAAGTGGCTTTCAGGCAAGACGGCCTTTCTGCTGGCTATGGCCTCAGTAAAGAGGGTTGGTGAGTTGCACGCTTTCTCAGTCAGCCCCTCATGTCTTAGGTGGGGCCCTGAGAGCTCTGGTGTTACCTTGTGGCCAAACATTGCTTTTGTACCGAAGGTCTTATCCCACTCTCACCGTAACCAACCGTTCAGGCTGGCACGTTTTTAACCTACGCCTGACGAGAAGTCTGGATTGCTGTGCCCAGTGAGGGCACTGGAGGAGTATGTTGCAGCTACTGCTGCTGTACGGCACTCAGACCAGCTGTTTGTGTGTTACGGGGACCCTAGACTGAGCTACCCTCTTTCCAAGCAGTGCCTCTCCCACTGGATTGTGGATGTCATCTGCCATGCCTACGCAGCAGGGCACCATCCCCTGCCAGTCGGCATGAAGGCACACTCTACCAGGAGCGTTTCCGCTTCCTGGGCTGCCCTGAGAGGGGTCTCACTGGAAGCAATATGTGCTGCTGCATCATGGGCTTCCCCAAGCACGTTCACCAGATTCTACATGGTTAACGTGGTCACCCCTCATCCCCTGGGCCAGGTTCTTCTGCAAGGGTCCCTGAGCTTCCTCAGTGAAGTATGTGCTCAGGATTCCTTTTGACATTGTTGATACTAGTCATTCCGTGCTTTCAGCACCGCCCTCTGGCGGTCAGGAGGGATGAAATAGAACGAAAGTTACGAATGTAACTACGGTTATATGAATTCCGGATGACCACCAGATTGTCTCTGTCACTCAGAATCCTTGCTTTACGTGAGAAGATTCTGTAGGACTGAATTAACGGATAACGCTGGGCTATGTAGCCTCTTGATTGCTTATCCGGTCACACCTGTGTGACGTCGATATAATTACTCGAACAGCGCATGCGCGAAGAGAATAGTTAGTGCTTCAGCAGCGCCCTCTGGCGGTCATCCGGGATTCACAGAACCGTAGTTACATTCGTAACTTTTGTTTTTGTGCGTGTGGGGTGAGGTGATGTATCTGAGCGCTGAAGGACAGCTGAAATCTGCAGAAGAAGCTAAAACAGCCGTTAACCCTCCTGCTGCCCTTGGATCAAAATGACCTGCGATTTGATCCAAGGGCAGCAGGAGGTTTCAAAATAAACACTAAAGCTAAAAGAAGCAAAACAACAGCCGAAAGCTAAATGTAAGTGAAGGCTAACTACAAGTTAAATGTACCAAATGTGAGCTGAGAGCAACAGAGATTAGTGAAAAGTTGAAAAAGGCTAGCTAAAGGCTAAACGCAGCTAAAGGCCAGCTAAAATAACAAAAAGCCCAAGTAAAAGCTAATGTCGCAAAACAATGGCTAAAAGCTAAATGTACCGAAATGCTATCTGAAAGCAACCAAAGATAAGCAGGAAGTAGCAAAAAGTTAAGACAGATAAAAGCTAAAAGTTGCAAAATGACAGCTAAAAGTTAACTGTAGCTAAAAGGCTAGCTACAACCTAAATTACACCAAAATGTTAGCTGAAAGAAAAGAGAAGCAAAAAGTAGCAAAAGGCTAGCTGAAATGATCAAAAAGGCTAACTGGCAGAAATAAACATTCTGAAGGTGAACAGCTAAAAGTTATTGAAAAGTATAAAAGTTGCAAAAACAGCCGAAGAAGCGTAAAGTCTGCAGGAAGCGGTAAAAATGACTAGCAGCAGCTCTTCTCCGTCTAAAACGGATTTTAGAAGTGATTACGCTAAAATTGTAAATTCCAACACAAAGATGATCCAGCTGGTTCTGAATGGGCCTTAAAAGAACCGGCCCAGTCAGAACCGGGTCTCACGGTGACGCAGACGGACTCTATAAAATAAATAAAAGTGCAGAGCGGCCGCACGATTTGAAGGTTAATAGAGGGCGAAGGCCGGACTGACGAATTACACTTGGACTCTGTTAGATCTAATACGGCACCGGATCAGAGCGGCACCGGATCAGAGCGGCACCGGATCAGAGCGGCACCGGATCAGAGCGGCACCGGATCAGAGCGGCACCGGACCGGGTTCTACCTTCTTTATGAATCCGACGTCTTGTTTGGAAATCTTCTCCCGTTTGATCTTCAACGCCGCGACGTTCGGGATGATCCTGCAACAGAGCAGACGTCCGCTGTGAAACCGGGACGGTTCTGGCAGAACCTCCGGTCCGGCTGCAGGTCCGGCTCCGTACCTGATGCCGCGCAGCTTGGCGCGGTTGTCGTGGCGATCGATGATGTTGTGGAGGATCTCGAGCACCAGCTGCCTCAGCTCGACGTCCTCCATCAGCGAGACGGAGAAGAGCGGGTCCAGGAAGGAGGGGGGCAGCGCCGCCGTCATGGACTTGGACTTGAAGCCAGAGGTCACCTGAGGAGGAGGAGAAGAGGAGGTGAGGAGGAGGAGGAGGAGGAGAAGAGGGTGAGGAGGAGAGGAGGTGGGGCTGAGGAACAGGTCCAGATGGTTCTAATAATGTCTTTTAGTTGGTTCTGGTTTCTGAGTCCAGATGAAATCCTGAAGGGCACAATTTTAAACCGGGCTTTTATTTCCAGAACCTTTGGGCAGAATTCGGCTCGTGTTCGGCTCCCTGCAGCCGAAGCAGCTTTAACCTTCACACGACCAACAACCCTCCACTCTGCTGCGCCAGCTGTTAAAGCCCGGTCCGACTGGCCGTTTGGATCTCTGCCGGTTCCGATGGTGCCACCAGAACTTCCTGGTGTCGGTCAAACACCGTTCATCCAGAATGAGCTGCAGGAGCACATGTTTGCTGAGTCAGCGTTCATAAAATGTAGCTGTTTATTTCTCTGCAGTTTCATTTGTACAAATATTTTTATTTTAGTGTAAATTTAGGTGTTGACGTGAAAACTTTTAGCTCTTTCAGGAGGTTCTGCTGTGACGTTTAAAGCCCCACTGACATGAATTTTTAATTTTCATAAAATTGCTCGAAATATATATATTTTATCACTTAAATATGTTCGTTTTTGCTAACAAAATGATAAATCACTTTAATTTTGCTTTAAAAGTGATTTTGAACTTCAAGCCGTGTTTAATCATGGGAAATCCGATTACACACGAACGCACCATCTGTGACGTAACACCGGGCAGAGCTCTGGGCTTGTCACAGTGCGCGGTGTGAGCAGCTCGACATGAAGGTAAGTCTGATACAGCATCAGACCTAAATTAGATCCTGTTGTTTCTTGTTCCATCACCCAAACTATTTTCTGCTTCCCAAAATGAAGACAAATTCATTCAACCTTTATTTAGTCAGGTAAATCTTATTGAGCCTCATGGCTCATTTACGAAAGCGACCTGCTAAAACTAAAGAACGATGAACAGCAATGGTAAAATTTCCTTAAACAATAAACAAACAATAGAAAACAAGAGAGAGAGAAAAAAAAAAAAGAGAGAAATGCATTTTTTTTTTAACAAAGTATCAAAAAACTAGCAAAACATTTTAAGGTAGATGTATAAATTCTTGCCACAAACTCAAATCTTCACATAGATTGATAAATTCATCGGGTTTTAAATTGTCCGCTATTAAAGAGGCCAGAGCTCTGCCCGGTGTTACGTCACAGATGGTGCGTTCGTGTGTAATCGGATTTCCCAAGCTTAAACACGGCTTGAAGTTCAAAATCACTTTTAAAGCAAAATTAAGGTGATTTATCATTTTGTTTGCAGAAACGAACATATTTAAATGATAAAATATATATATTTTGAGCAATTTTATGAATAGTAAAAAAAATCACGTCAGTGGACCTTTAAGCCCCAGTATACTCCTGCGTACGTACGTCCACGGAGGTCCATGCGTACTGGATTACATGCGTACTGGATTACACGTGTACTGGATTACACGCGTACTGGATTACACGCGTACTGGATTACACGTGTACTGGATTACACGCGTACTGGATTACACGCGTACTGGATTACACACGTACTGGATTACACATGTACTGGATTACATGCAGGTAAAGATTGTGAAGATATGAATATGATGGTTGTGAAGGAGAAGATAAGTCATGTTATTGATCCATTTGCATAGATCTGTAATTTATCTTTTTCAAAAGGTATATTCCCTGATAGAATGAAGATAGCAAGGGTGGTTCCACTATTCAAGAATGGTGTTAAATGTTTATTTAATAATTATAGACCAATATCTTTGTTGCCTCAGTTTTCTAAAATACTTGAAAAATTGTTTGTGTCCAGACTGGACAAATTTCTTGATAAAAATGATATCTTAAGTAATAGTCAGTATGGTTTTAGATCTAATAATTCAACATCATTAGCACTTATGGAGTTGATGGAACATGTTACTACTGCGGTAGATAATAAACAATATTGTATAAGTTTATTTGTGGATTTAAAAAAGGCTTTTGACACCATTGACCACACTATTTTACTAGAAAAATTGGAACAATACGGTATTAGAGGTCCAGCTCTACAATGGATATCAAGTTATTTGACAGGAAGAAAACAGTTTGTACAGATTGATGATGTTAGATCTCATCTGTGCAATATTTCATATGGTGTTCCTCAAGGATCAGTACTAGGACCTAAGTTGTTTATTTTATATGTAAATGATTTAATCAAGGTGTCTGATATCATAAATTGTGTTTTGTTTGCTGATGACACTACCTTCTTTTGTTCGGGTGGAGACTTAAATCAGATGTTTGAATTAATGAAAAGTGAGTTTGCTAAAATACAAACTTGGTTTGAATTAAATAAGTTATCTTTGAATGTTGAAAAAACTAATTATATGATATTTAGTAAAAAAAATGTCACTGTGGATTTTCCCTTCACAATTGATGGTGTTGAAATAAGCAGAGTGAATGAAGTAAGGTTCCTAGGAGTAATTATTGATGATAAACTGTCATGGACAGTGTCCATGGACACTGTCTCAGGACAGTGTCACAGTTTTACTATTTTATGCTTATGTCTATTATTATATGTTTCAGTGTTTCAATGTTTAAATAGTTACTGTTGCACCGAGGGACTGAGAGAAACAAAATTTCAATTCTGTGTATGTCCTGTACATATTGCAGTTCTGACAATAAAGTTGACTTTGACTTTGACTTTGATGGAAGCAGCATGTTAATTTTGTAAGAACTAAAATATCTAAGTCCATGACAGTACTGTATAAAGTAAGGGACTTGCTGAATGTCAAAGCTTTATGTTTGCTGTACAATACAATTATTGTGCCACATTTAATTTACTGTGTTAGTGTTTGGGGCACTGCTTGTAAAACTGTAACCCAGTCTATTTTTATTTTACAAAAAAGAGCTGTAAGAATTGTCTCAAGAAAACATTATTATCATCCTTCAAGTATTTTGTTTTATCAAATGAAATTACTTAAGTTTTATGATTTGGTGGATTACAATATTCAATTAATTATGTTCAAGGCTCAGAATAACATACTACCACCACATATTCAAGCATATTTTATAAAAAGGAACAGTTGTTATAATTTGAAGGGAATGGATATTTTTGTAAAACCGAAGTTTCGAACCAGTTTGAGGGGTAGGTCTACTTCAATACAGGGAATAAGTTTATAATAATAATAATAATAATAATAATAATAATCATTTTATTTAAAAGCGCCTTTCATGACACCCAAGGACACTTTATGGAATTGTTTGGACTGTGATATTAAAAAAGAGAAATCATTATTTTTATTTAAGAAAAAGATCAAAAATATTTTGTTGACAAGATATATATAAGTTAGTTAATATCTATTAACTATAATGGATAATTGTGATAATTTACATGTTTTTGTTGTATTATTTATGATTATTGCTTGAATTTGATTGTTTAAATAGATTTGTTAAGAAGGGGCAGAAATGATAAGATATCATTCTTCTTCTGCCTCCTTCCATTTTATATGTATTTTATTTATTTGTAACTGTAATTGTATTTGTGTTTTTTTAATTGAAATGAAATGAATAAACATTTAAAACAAAAAAAACAAAAAACATGCGTACTGAATTACACGCGTACTGGATTACACGCGTACTGGATTACACGCGTACTGGATTACACGCGTACTGGATTACACACATACTGGATTACACACGTACTGGATTACACACGTACTGGATTACATTCGTACTGGATTACACGCGTACTGGATTACACGCGTACTGGATTACACGCATACTGGATTACATGCGTACTGGATTACATGCGCACTGCTGGATTACATGCGTACTATATCTGTAGCCTTTCACTTCTTTTAGCTACTCTTACCTCGCTTGTTGCTACATTTTAGCAACTATTAGCTCACTTATTGCCTCATTTTAGCTACTTTTAGTTTTCCCTTTGCAGCCAAATACACCATTTGTGACTGTTAGCTATTTAAGATAGGCTTTTGCTGCTTTTAGGTCATTTGTACTTTTACCTCTTAGCTATTCTTTAGCTAGCGTTTCTCTTATTTTCTAGCTAACTTTCTGCCACTCTTGGCTTTTAGCTAGTTTTGCTTCATTTAGCTACTTTTAGTTTTAACAGCTCAATTTCAGCTTCTTCAGCGAAGTCGTTCAGCTCAGACAGAATTTATTAATATTTATTTTTCAGGTTTTTGTGTAAAAACACTTTGAGCAACATCTTAAATGTTTTTCAATAAAAACGGTGCAGTGAACAGAACAGCCGAAACGTTTTAATGAACCTGGAATAAAAACAGACTTTATTGACAGAAACCCTCATTATTTATTGATCTTTGGGTTAAATGATGAAACTGATCCAGAACCAGCAGCTTACGGCAGCAGAGGACAGATTATTTGATCTGACGGGTCAAAGACCTGGACTCACCATGATCAGGGAGCTGAGCAGCATGGTCTGGATCCTCTTGGTTCCCTGATGCCTGGAACACAAATAAAAACTAAATAATGTTTTTTAGTTTAATAAAAAGCCTCAAGGTGAATTTGGGCTGGAGGTCAGAGTCGTGAAGACTCGAAGGTTCTGGTTGAACGCTCTGGAAACGTTTTCACCTGCACTGACTTTTAACTGGGAATCGACCTCATTCAAGATGGCCGCCACTGAACGCCATCTCCGACTCGGTCAGATTTACAGAGGCGGAGCTACAATTTGTTGAGTCGTTCCCAAAGTGTCTGATCCTTCTGGCGTGACGTGCGACTCATCGATGGGTTCAGATTTTAATTCAGACTGAAATGAGAGGCAGGTGAAACGTTCTGAACAAAACGTCGACTCCGACACGCTGAGAGGAGGAAGAGTGAGGAGGAGGATGAAGAGGAGCAGGATGGTGCTCATTTGAGCTGGGATTATCTGTTCGCCTCCCGAGGCACAGAGCAAAATGTTTTCATCTCAGTGAAGCAGGAGCCGAAGCTCTGCAGGACGTCCAGGAGGAGCAGCCGAGGACAGATTTCAGCAGCTGAAGGTTTGATTTATTCATCTGCAAAAAGAACGTCTCAACATGTTCAGCCCTGACTCAGAGAGAACGTCTCAACATGTTCAGCCCTGACACAGAGAGAACGTCTCAACATGTTCAGCCATGACTCAGAGAGAACGTCTCAACATGTTCATCCCTGAGTCAGAGAGAACGTCTCAACATGTTCAGCCCTGATTCAGAGAGAACGTCTCAATATGTTCAGCCCTGACTCAGAGAGAACGTCTCAACATGTTCATCCCTGATTCAGAGAGACCGTCTCAACATGTTCAGCCCTGATTCAGAGAGAACGTCTCAACATGTTCAGCCCTGATTCAGAGAGAACGTCTCAACATGTTCAGCCATGACTCAGAGAGAACGTCTCAACGTGTTCAGCCATGACTCAGAGAGAACGTCTCAACATGTTCAGCCCTGACTCAGAGAGAACGTCTCAACGTGTTCAGCCATGACTCAGAGAGAACGTCTCAACATGTTCAGCCCTGACTCAGAGAGAACGTCTCAACATGTTCAGCCCTGACTCAGAGAGAACGTCTCAACATGTTCAGCCCTGACTCAGAGAGAACGTCTCAACATGTTCAGCCCTGACTCAGAGAGAACGTCTCAACATGTTCAGCCCTGATTCAGAGAGAACGTCTCAACATGTTCAGCCCTGACTCAGAGAGAACGTCTCAACATGTTCAGCCCTGACTCAGAGAGAACGTCTCAACATGTTCAGCCCTGACTCAGAGAGAACGTCTCAACATGTTCAGCCCTGACTCAGAGAGAACGTCTCAACATGTTCAGCCCTGACTCAGAGAGAACGTCTCAACATGTTCATCCCTGATTCAGAGAGAACGTCTCAACATGTTCAGCCCTGATTCAGAGAGAACGTCTCAACATGTTCAGCCCTGATTCAGAGAGAACGTCTCAACATGTTCAGCCCTGACTCAGAGAGAACGTCTCAACGTGTTCAGCCATGACTCAGAGAGAACGTCTCAACATGTTCAGCCCTGATTCAGAGAGAACGTCTCAACATGTTCAGCCCTGATTCAGAGAGAACGTCTCAACATGTTCAGCCCTGATTCAGAGAGAACGTCTCAACATGTTCAGCCATGACTCAGAGAGAATGTCTCAACGTGTTCAGCCATGACTCAGAGAGAACGTCTCAACATGTTCAGCCCTGACTCAGAGAGAACGTCTCAACGTGTTCAGCCATGACTCAGAGAGAACGTCTCAACATGTTCAGCCATGACTCAGAGAGAACGTCTCAACGAGTTCAGCCCTGACTCTGAAAGAACATCTCAACCAGTTCAGCCCTGACTCAGAGAGAACGTCTCAACAAGTTGAGCCCCGACTCAGGGAGAACGTCTCCAACATGTTCAACCCTGACAGAGAACGTCTAAACATGTTCATTCTTAACTAAGAAATAACGTCTCAACATGTTCAACCCTGAGAGAGAATGTCTCAACATGTTCAACCCTGACTCAGAGAGAACGTCTCAACATGTTCAGCCCTGATTCAGAGAGAACGTCTCAACATGTTCAGCCCTGATTCAGAGAGAACGTCTCAACATGTTCAGCCCTGATTCAGAGAGAACGTCTCAACAAGTTCAGCCCTGACTCAGAAAGAACGTCTCAAAGTGTTCAGTCATGACTCAGAGAGAACCTCTCAACATGTTCAGCCCTGATTCAGAGAGAACGTCTCAACATGTTCAGCCCTGATTCAGAGAGAACGTCTCAACATGTTCAGCCCTGACTCAGAAAGAACGTCTCAACGTGTTCAGCCATGACTCAGAGAGAACCTCTCAACATGTTCAGCCCTGATTCAGAGAAAACGTCTCAACATGTTCAGCCCTGATTCAGAGAGAACGTCTCACATGTTCAGCCCTGAGTCAGAGAGAACGTCTCAACATGTTCAGCCATGACTCAGAGAGAACGTCTCAACGTGTTCAGCCATGACTCAGAGAGAACGTCTCAACATGTTCAGCCCTGACTCAGAGAGAACGTCTCAACGTGTTCAGCCATGACTCAGAGAGAACGTCTCAACATGTTCAGCCATGACTCAGAGAGAACGTCTCAACGAGTTCAGCCCTGACTCTGAAAGAACATCTCAACCAGTTCAGCCCTGACTCAGAGAGAACGTCTCAACAAGTTGAGCCCCGACTCAGGGAGAACGTCTCCAACATGTTCAACCCTGACAGAGAACGTCTAAACATGTTCATTCTTAACTAAGAAATAACGTCTCAACATGTTCAACCCTGAGAGAGAACGTCTCAACATGTTCAACCCTGATTCAGAGAGAACGTCTCAACATGTTCAGCCCTGATTCAGAGAGAACGTCTCAACATGTTCAGCCCTGACTCAGAAAGAACCTCTCAACGTGTTCAGCCATGACTCAGAGAGAACCTCTCAACATGTTCAGCCCTGATTCAGAGAACGTCTCAACATGTTCAGCTCTGATTCAGAGAGAACGTCTCAACATGTTCAGCCCTGATTCAGAGAGAACGTCTCAACATGTTCAGCCATGACTCAGAGAGAACCTCTCAACATGTTCAGCCCTGATTCAGAGAGAACGTCTCAACATGTTCAGCCCTGATTCAGAGAGAACGTCTCAACATGTTCAGCCCTGATTCAGAGAGAACGTCTCAACATGTTCAGCCATGACTCAGAGAGAACGTCTCAACGTGTTCAGCCATGATTCAGAGAGAACGTCTCAACATGTTCAGCCCTGACTCAGAGAGAACGTCTCAACGTGTTCAGCCATGACTCAGAGAGAACATCTCAACATGTTCAGCCATGACTCAGAGAGAACGTCTCAACCAGTTCAGCCCTGACTCAGAGAGAATGTCTCAACAAGTTGAGCCCCGACTCAGGGAGAACGTCTCCAACATGTTCAACCCTGACAGAGAACGTCTAAACATGTTCATTCTTAACTTAGAAATAATGTCTCAACATGTTTAACCCTGAGAGAGAATGTCTCAACATGTTCAATCCTGACTCAGAGAGAACGTCTCAACATGTTCAACCCTGACTGAGAGAGAACGTCTCAACATGTTCAGCCTTAAGACGGTTTCTGATGAACTCCAGAGTCAGTAAGATGGTTTCTGATGAACTCCAGAGTCAGTAAGACGGATTCTGATGAACTGTAGAGTCAGTAAGACGGTTTTTGATGAACTCCAGAGTCAGTAAGACAGTTTCTGATGAACAGCAGTCAGTAAAAGTGTTTCTGATGTACACTAGAGTCAGTAAGACGTTTTTTGATGAACTCCAGAGCCAGTAAGATGGATTCTGATGAACTCCAGAGTCAATAAGACGGTTTATGATCAACTCCAGAGTCAATAAGACAGGTTCTGGTGAACACCAGCGTCAGTAAGATGGTTTATGATGAACTCCAGAGTCAGTAAGACGGTTTCAGATGAACTCCAGAGTCAGTAAGATGGTTTATGATGAACACCAGGGTCAGTAACGCCAAAAATACACAACACGCGTTGCAGCTCCGCCCGCTCCGGTCCGACCTCCGCAGCAAATACGCACCCATTATAATCAATGAGATAAAGTACACTGGCTCCGCACGGCGGCGGTGAGCTGCGGCGAGCGGACGGCAGTCCGTCAAAATTAGAAAATTTTCTATTTCTGCCGGACGACGGAGCTGTGCCGGAGTCAACTTTTGAAGATTACGTCGCACCAACAGGAAAAGGAACGAGCACAACTTCCGTATTTACAAAATAAAATCACCACGGGCGGACTAATCCTAGCTCTATACGGATTTATTTGTACAAAAATGCTGTCAAACTATCATTTATGACTACGCCTACAAACGCAATACAAGAAATAAATAAAAAAAGTATTTTATTCTGAAATGTAATACATCACTTCCTGTTGCTCAAACCATGTCCTGTCGCTCATTTACGAGAGAAGATCAAGGCAGCCTTTACTGTTGTTCTCCTTCTTCCACCGAATGAATTGTTTTGTTCTGACTTCATTATTTATCACTTGATTTATCGCGCGATCTCGCAATTCCCGCGCATGCGTCTTGGAGCGGCGCATCCAGGCGGACCTGAGCTGAGCGGAGGCAGTGGACTTTGGACTCGCTCAGCTGCGACCTGCGGAGCGGACACGGACCGCGTGTAGTGTATTTTTGGGGTTAGACGGTTTATGATGAACCCCAGGGTCAGTAAGACGGTTTATGATGAACACCAGGGTCAGTAAGACGGTTTATGATGAACTCCAGAGTCAGTAAGACGGTTTCTGATGAGCTCTAGAGTCAGTAAGACATTTCTGATGAACTCCAGAGTCAGTAAGACGGTTTCTGATGAGCTCTAGTCAGTAAAAGTGTTTCTGATGAACTCCAGAGTCAGTAAGACGGTTTCTGATGAACTCTAGAGTCAGTAAGACATTTCTGATGAACTCCAGAGTCAGTAAGACAGTTTCTGATGAACTCCAGAGTCAGTAAGACGGTTTCTGATGAACTCCAGAGTCAGTAAGACGGTTTCTGATGAACTCCAGTGTCATAAGAATGTTTCTGATGAACTCCAGAGTCAGTAAGATGGTTTCTGATGAACTCCGCATCAGTAAGAAGGTTTCTGATGAACTCCAGAGTCAGTAAGATGGTTTATGATGAACTCCAGAGTCAGTAAGACGGTTTATGATGAACTCCAGAGTCAGTAAGATGGTTTATGATGAACTCCAGAGTCAGCAAGACGGTTTCTGATGAACTCCAGAGTCAGTAAGACGGTTTCTGATGAACTCTAGAGTCAGTAAGATGGTTTCTGAGGTACTCCAGAGTCAGTAAGATGGTTTCTGATGAACTCCAGAGTCAGTAAGAAGATTTCTGATGAACTCCAGCGTCAGTAAGATTTCTGATGAACTCCAGCGTCAGTAAGAAGATTTCTGATGAACTCCAGCGTCAGTAAGACGATTTATGATGAACTCCAGCATCAGTAAGACGGTTTATGATGAACTCCAGCATCAGTAAGACGGTTTATGATGAACTCCAGCATCAGTAAAACGGTTTATGATGAACTCTCGATTTAGTAAGACGGTTTCTGATGAACTCCAGAGTCAGTAAGACTGTTTCTGATGAACTCCAGAGTCAGTAAAATTGTTTCTGATGAACTCCAGCATCAGTAAGACGGTTTATGATGAACTCTAGAGTTAGTAAGACGGTTTCTGATGAACTCCAGAGTCAGTAAGACAGTTTCTGATGAACTCCAGAGTCAGTAAGATGGTTTATGATGAACTCTAGAGTTAGTAAGACTGTTTCTGATGAGCTCCAGCATCAGTAAGATGGTTTATGATGAACTCCAGAGTCAGTAAAAGTGTTTCTGATGAACTCCAGCGTGAGTAAGACGGTTTATGATGAACTCTAGAGTTAGTAAGACGGTTTATGATGAACTCCAGAGTCAGTAAGACGGTTTCTGATGAACTCCAGAGTCAGTAAAAGTGTTTCTGATGAACTCCAGCGTGAGTAAGACGGTTTATGATGAACTCTAGAGTTAGTAAGATGGTTTATGATGAACTCCAGAGTCAGTAAGATGGTTTATGATGAACTCCAGAGTCAGTAAGACGGTTTATGATGAACTCTAGAGTTAGTAAGACGGTTTATGATGAACTCCAGAGTCAGTAAGATGGTTTATGATGAACTCCAGAGTCAGTAAAAGTGTTTCTGATG
>JBBPBX010029658.1:8603-35733 GCA_038048925.1 Garcialebias charrua
TATATATATATATATATATATACAGTATATATACAGGTACAGTATATGCCTACCAAAGTGCTGTACAGCAGAAACAAACAAGCAAAGCACACAGCAAACAATACATATCTAATGGATGAAGAATATACATATATACAGTACTGGGGTTTTAAATGTACATAAAGGCAGAGACGGTAAATGTCACTTACCTACTGGGAGAAGAGGAAGACCTAACGTAGACTGACATGATATGAGCAATAAAACAACCAGACAAAACTGCATTTCTCCTGCTGTTTCTTGTTCTCCAGCTCAAATCCAGACGACTACCACGACTATTCCGAGTTTAAACTTGGACTGTTTTAACCCGAGCAGGGATGATTCATGCAGAACATCAGACTGGATGTTTAACAGAGACTGTAACAGATTTACCCGCCCCCTTTAAGTGCAGCTCGGAATTTAAAGTTTTTGAAGTCCTCGTGCGGCGTCTTTGGTGTCTGCGTGCAGCTTGAGGGCTGGACATAAACTGTGTGAGCTCTGGACATAATGTCAATACCCAAACCTACGCGCACGCGCACACACACACACGCACACCACACACACACAACACACACACACACACATATTGTTATTCAAATCATTTAACTCTTTTGTTACCAAATATTTTCATTGAAGTTGGCCTACATTAAGATCCTCAGTTTAATTAAAAACTTTGTTCTCTTTGGAATCTGCTTCACTTGCTGTTTTCTTGAGCTACTTTTATTTATTTATTTGCTACTTTTCACATGATCTTTTGCTACTTTTAGCTTTTAGCTAGATTTTTGCTTTTTTAGACTACCATTTTGCTAGCCTTGCAGCTTTTAGCTAGCAGTGACTTCTGACTTTTAAGGCCCCCTCATAGCTCTGCGTTCGGCCGTACGCCGCACTACGCCGTATACGTACGCAGAGGCACAAGCGTACCATGAACGCGCCAAGCTCAAATTTTACGACTGCGTACGCAAACGCGTTGTCTCACAATAAACTGCCCGGCGCCGGACTGTTTTGTATGTGACACAAACATATTAAATTCCTCTTCTTCATCCCTGATCTGGCCTTTTCTTTAGTTTTTTTTGCCAAAAGTCAAGTGATCGCTTCCTCCTCCGCTGACTCCATGACTGAAATGATGAGGAAATGAATGAATTTGTCACGAGCGAATAAACTCGTGTCCAACGTGGCTGCGCGAGGTTCTGCAAATTTCCTGGTGGGCTGTGGGCTGCAGAACCAGCGCTCCCTCTTTTTTATTTATTTTTTAGAACTTTTTAATAAGATACTGTATAAACACAGAACTGAAGCTGTGTGAACCTGCTGGCTCGCCTTTTTTTTCTCCCCCGGACCTGTCAATCAATTCAGTAGGCGTGTCAGCAAATGACCAATCAGCGAACACAGATCTGCGCTGTGAATTTGGAGCGAAAATGCGAGACTTTAACGCGAGAACGAACGCAGAGCTGTGCGGGCGAACGCGGCGTTTGGCCGTACGTACTGTACGGCCATGACCGTTGACATACTGGCAATGACCAGTGGTGCGTGAGCTATTTTACTAACACTACACACACGCACAGACATTAGCAAACCCCTGACCACCTTGGTTGTGAGTGTTTTCACACAACGGAACTTGTAACTTCAGTGTTTGTGTGTGTTTTTTTATTTATTAGGTCATACTTTTGGATGAACTTGTAACTTGACCTTTGAAAACCTGAAACAATGATTTTTTTATATTTTAAGTTCTCATAAATGATCAGTAAACACGTGACAATGAAGATTAGCAATTAATGTACGTACGTACATGACAATGTTTTTCCGTCTGTCATCCCTTATGTTGCTGGAGTTTCAGAGAATTTCAGAAGGATTTTCAACAAACACAACATCCCAGTACATTTCAAACCCAGCAGGACTCTCAGACAGAGGCTGGTGCACCCTAAGGACAAAACACCCACACACAAACAGAGTGGTGTAGTGTACGCAGTCCAGTGCAGCGAGGACTGTCCAGACCTCTACATTGGAGAAACTAAACAGCTTCTTCACAGAAGAATGTCTCCTCCTCTGGACAAAACTCTGCTGTTCACCTCCACCTCACGGACAAGGGTCACTCTTTTGAGGACCAGAATGTGAACATTTTGGACCGAGAGCACAGGTGGTTTGAGAGGGGTGTGAAGGAGGCTGTTTATGTGAAACGAGAGAAACCATCGTTAAACAGAGGAGGAGGCCTCAGATTTCAAATTTCTAAAACTTATAGTGCGACCCTGGGTTTGGTTCCCAGACGTTTCGCACCTGATGAGAACAGAGGGGCCTCGTTTGTGAATTAGACTAGCAAGGACTTTGAGAGGTCCCTGCTGTTGAGGTGTGATTTGTCAATTTACATAAAGTAGGATGTGTGTGTGTGTCTTAAGCCCTGCTTTCACACGCTGAACTTTGAATGTGTCACATGTATGTGTTACTTTAAATATGTGTGTGTTTGCTTTCAATTTACATGGGTTGGTGCGTGTCACCTCAGCCTGTTTATAACCTTCTCTCACTCACAGCCTGCTCATTGAATTGATAAAGCTCCCCGGATGGGAAGCGAAACGTTCTCTGTTACAAATAAACGCCAATTGTTTTTGTATTGAACGCCTTTTTTTTTATAAAATCAACCATAGTTGAATAATTATAGGCCAATATCCTTATTACCACAGTTCTCAAAAATTCTAGAAAAACTATTTGTGACCAGATTGGATCAATTTATTGATAAACAAAATATTTTAAGTAGCAGTCAGTATGGGTTTAGAGAAAAAAACTCTACATCAATGGCTCTCATGGATTTAATGGAACAAATAACTAATGCTGTCGATCATAAACAGTACTGTGTTAGTGTTTTTGTTGATCTAAAAAAAGCATTTGATACCATTGACCACACCATTCTCCTTGAAAAACTAAATAAATATGGTGTTAGAGGACCAGCATTACAGTGGGTATCTAGCTATTTGAAGGACAGGAAACAGTTTGTGCAAATAAATGATGTTAGATCTGACCTCCGTGATATCACTTGTGGAGTTCCTCAGGGTTCTGTGCTTGGACCAAAGTTATTTATTTTATATGTGAATGACTTGGTAAATGTGTCAGGACTACTTAAATGTGTTCTTTTTGCCGATGACACCACATTTTTCTGTTCGGGTAATGACATAAAACAGATTTTGGATATGATGAAAACAGAATTTATAAAAATACAAACTTGGTTTAAATTAAACAAATTATCTTTGAATTTAGATAAAACTAATTACATGATATTCAGTAACAAAAAGAGAATTGTTGATGACGATCCATTTGAAATTGAAGATGTTGTGATCTGTAAAGTGAGTGAAGTGAAGTTTCTGGGTGTTATCATTGATGACAAACTGACATGGAAACATCATGTAAATTCCATTAAAAAAAATAGCTAGATCAATTGCAGTACTGTATAAAGTCAGGGATTTTTTAATTGATAAAGCTCTGCATATGTTGTATAACACAATCATTGCTCCACATTTAATCTATTGTATTGAGGTTTGGGGAAAAGCGTGCAAAACTATTACAAAGCCTGTTTTTATTTTACAAAAGAGAGCTGTAAGAGTAATCACCAGAAAACATTTCAGTCACCCATCAAACACTTTGTTTCTTCAGCTAAACTTATTGAAATTCCAGGAATTGGTAGAATATAGTATTTTATCAGTTATGTATAGGGCTCATAATAACACATTACCTTTAAATATCCAAAGAAATTTTATAAAAAGACAAAGTTATTACAATCTCAAAGGGACAGAGATATTCATCAAACCACAATTCAGAACCAGCTTAAAGGGACGGTCTACCTCAATTCAGGGAGTTCGATTGTGGAATGCTCTGGAGAGTGATGTTAAAAATGCAAAATCAATGTATACATTTAAGAAAAAGGTCAAAAAGGACTTGCTCAAAAACTATATATGATGTAACTTAGTGTGTTTGTGTATTACACTTATGTTGTACTTATGATGTAGCTTAGTGCGTTTGTGTATTACAGTTAGAAAAATTAAGTAGAGTTATTCATTTTGTGACGCAGTTTGTGTATTACAGTTAGAAAAAATTAAGTAGAATTATTCATTTTTGTGATGTAGTTTGTGTATTACAGTTAGGAAAATTAAGTAGAATTATTCATTTTGTGAACATCTTGATGTTGTGCCATCTTGTAGTTTGTGTATTACAGTTAGAAAAATTAAGTAGAATTATTCATTTTATGATCTAGTTTGTGTATTACAGTTAGGAAAATTAAGTAGAAAAAAAATGTGTGATGTAGTTTGTGTATTAGTTAGAAAAATTAAGTAGAATTATTCATTTTGTGATGTAGTTTGTGTATTACAGTTAGAAAAATTAAGTAGAATTATGGGTGATGTAGTTTGTGTATTACAGTTAGAAAAATTAAGTAGAATTATTCATTTTGTGATCTAGTTTGTGTATTACAGTTAGAAAAATAAGTAGAATTATTCATTCTGTGATGTTGCTTGAAGGTTATCATTGGTTGAACAAACTGTGAAATAAGGGGCAGATATAATAAGATTTCATCTTCTTTCTGCTCCCTTCATTTTATCCTACTTGTATTCTTGTATCTGATGAAACTGTCTTGTATTGTTCTTTTAAAATGAATGAATAAACATCAAATCAAATCAAAAATAGTTTTACTACAGAAGTTTGAAGAACATTTTTAAAATTAGGATCAAATAAGGTAATAATACAGTAATAGGGCAGACGTTCTAACTAGAAATTTGAAGCCATATCGTTTGCTCATAATGTCAAGTAGTTACTCCATAATGTTGTAAAATTTTACGTTGTGAGAAAGAGGTCTCAAATAATGGTGAAATAATTATTTGTGTAGAGCAGCAGCGCCCCCTGGTGCCTGAATGCAGCACGCGCTTCCAGCGGATTGGTCGAGCCGTCGTCAGGAGCATAGATATCTATGGTCAGGAGTGTTTACAGGAAACATGGCTTCTCTGGCTGCAGGAGAGCTTCAAGAAATGGAAGGTGAGCGCAAAAAACACCCAAAGAAGCTTTTGTGATATGACTGCATGGGGCTGAGCAAGTTGTAACCGTTTATAAAAGATTACCAGCACCCAGATTAGCAGCCTCGGTGACTTGTTGTCACTAAGCAGGGTTTGTTAGCTGATAAGCTATCAACAAGACGTTAGCTAGCTAGCGCCATATATTTAACGTCTGATCACTCTGTAGTTTTTTGCTGTCTTTGCTGTGCTATACTTACTGCGTTGTTGGAAACAGAACTTTGTCCATCATGGTCATCGTCTTTGCATTTAACATGCTTAAAAGTAGTTGGTTAGCCCAAACAGCTAGGCTACTAGCATGTTAGCAACGTTGTGTGGAAATATAGGCTAACTTGTCTTAGCTTTGCTAACTGATAAGACTGGAAATACATCTGGGACGTAATGCTTACTAATCAGGAGAAAATTGTATAAGTTTGCCTACCGTAGTGTGGATGTTTAAGCAAGTTTGTTCGACTTGTGCATGTTGCAAAGTAAAGAAAAGCAGCAAAACATGTACAATCACTACTTATTTAAGGACTAAGTAACCCTCAAAGCGCCATTCAGCATTTCTGACTGCTTAGTCAGTGATTGATTGATAGATTGATTGACAAGTTTTTTTAGGCACCCCTCACTGGGGACGAGGCAGCCGGTTTGGCATCAATGTGTATTACAGTACATTTCGAATTACCATGACGACATACTGTAATTTGCAAACAAAAACGCAATTTTTCTTATTGAAAACATTGCCATAACTCAACAGCTTCTAACTGCCCCAATAAGCCCACATGACCTAGAGTCAAGAGGTCTCCAAACAAAACTCAGTATGTCATCAAATTCCCTACCACCACATCTTTTAAAATACACATACAGTACATATTATATATCGAAACGTACTGGTAGGCATTTGTCATCATTGGCAGTCCCTGTCAAAGTTTCTCCAGGAACTTTCTAGTTTCTTTGCTTCAGAAAAGCTCTGAGGAATATTGATCAAAATAACTTTAAATGTTTACATGAATTACTTGTTTCATGTTGCATACGTAGTTATTATCTGAAATCTGACAGAAGCTCTATGCATTTATAGCACAATATATATATATTTTCCCAATGTTTGCAGTAGACCGAAAGGGAGAGTCTGAGGAGTCTGGTGATGATGACACCAGGAAGAAGAGCATCAATGGCGCGGTGGATCCCAATCAGCCCACTGCCACAAGTAATCTTATGTCAACATGTCTTCCCCACCGAGACACCCATATTAAAAAAACGTGGATGTCATGAGTCGGGTTGACATCAATAAAAGTGTACCAAATAGTAACTGGTCTTTTTGAGACTTCTCTGCACAATACTGTTTCTTTTCTTTTTTTTTTTCACTTACCGTATTCATGTTAATCTTATCAACACATTTGTACCTTTTAAGTTTTCCTCAGTCTTTTTTTTTTTTTTACATTTTTTTTTACTCTTCTTAAAGTTAAAGAAGAATCACCTGTTGACATGGACACCATAACCTTAGACCCAGAGGAAGAGGTAAGAATCTTATTAATGTATTTTCATCTTACTTTATTTATTATTTTTAATTTAATTAACACAAATGCTTTTTTTAAAGATATTTTGGATGTAAAAGAACACAATTTACTTTTGTATGAGAATGTGAAATTCAACATGCTGAATTGTGAATGACAAAAATATTCTAGCTTTTAAAATATGACAAGGGTCATCATTATGTCATTTTAAATTGTGTTTTTTTTAGGATGTTGATCTTGTTCATTGTCGTATTGGAAAAATTGAAGGACTGGAGGTGCTACAGAAGGCTAAAGTAAGTAACTGTGATATGGGGGAGTGGTGGCGCAGTGGTTAGACGGTGGGCCTGTGATCGGAAGATCGCCGGTTCAAGCCCCGGTACCGACAACATCAAGAAATGTGGGTGGAAAAAGGTGAAACACCCACACCTGCCTCCACCCTCATTCGCCCCACTCTAGGCCCCTGAGCAAGGCCCTTAACCCCACCATCTGCTCCCTAAACAGGTCTTTCTTGAAAATGAGTTCTCATGGCTCAATGAGACTACCTGGATAAATAAAGGGTAAATAAAAAAACATGTCACTCAAGTAAAAATGGAACAATTGCTATTTTAATTTGTAATTTATATAGTTATAAAAACCATCTACAGCTGGCCTTTAGCAGTCTATAAACAGTCCTTGTGTAAAAGTAACACACATTTATTCTTTCTGTTTTTCTCTCTGTATATAGACGCTCTCCTTACGACAGAACCTCATCAAAAAGATAGAAAACCTTGACAGCTTGAGCTCTCTCCAGGAACTAGACCTCTATGACAATCAAATCCGCAAGCTGGAGAACTTGAACAACCTCAAAGAGTTAGAGTAAGTCTGAGATAAAGATGGTCCTAACAAGAACCCACATTTTTTTGTTCTTTAAGTGGATTTTAAATAAAATTCTATTTGTTACAATGGACCTACAGGCTGCTCGACGTTTCCTTTAACGTTTTGCGGAAGGCAGAGAACTTGGAGGAGTTGACTCGGCTGAAGAAACTTTTTTTGCTTCACAACAAAATTAGCGCCATTTCCAACGTGGATCACCTGAAAGATCTTGAGATGCTGGAGCTGGGTTCTAATCGCATCAGGGTGAGCCATAAAGGGTCTCTGGTGCTGTGGGATTTAAAATTTTTAACTTTTATGAAACGATTTGAAACGTGTATAGAGTAATATTTAGAAAGACGTTTTGTTTTTACTTTTAAGAAGTTTTTATTTCTGTTTTGTTGTGTTTGCAGGTCATTGAGAACCTGGACGGCCTTTCATCTTTGCAAAGTTTGTTCCTTGGCACCAATAAAATAACAAAGCTTCAAAATCTGGACAATTTACACAACCTGACTGTTTTAAGCATTCAGGTATTTTCACAAACGTTCTTTTTACCGCTTACAGATATTACAACATGTCTATGATGCATTTATATGGTTGATATTTTACATATATTGTAGAGTAACCGGATTACCAAAATTGAGGGACTTCAGAACCTTCTCAGCCTGAAAGAGCTCTATTTGAGCCACAATGGCATTGAGGTCATAGAGGGTCTGGAAAACAATGTGAGTGGTAAAACCCCTGAAAAGACTGGATGTCAAACTGTTCAGCTTTGCAAACGTAGAACAACAGAGTTTGTTCTGGACTTCCAAACATTTATTTATTTATTTGTTTGTTTGTCTTTCCCACAGAAAAAACTTACAACACTGGACATCGCTGCCAATCGAGTAAAGAAAATTGAAAACATCAGCCATCTGACAGAGCTGCAGGAGTTCTGGGTATGGATTATTTTGAAGTTGGACAAGATTTTTTTTAATGATAGAGCAGTTTGTCATAGGCAGATATTAAGACCAGCTCGGACCTTATAAAACTTAACAACAAAGTGCTTTTAAACTGGAGGAACATGTATTTGTATTCTAGAGGGCATCCTCCTGTCTCCATTTAATTTATTTGTCTGTATTAAAAAAAAAAAACATACCCATCACAATAGTTGTGACCACACACTTACCCTGCATAAATTAAACAAACACAAGTGTAAAATTGAACCAGTCTTTATCAAAACAGTGATATATATCATCCATATAAATATTTTAACGTTACTTTAAAAGGAGACCACATAAAGGTCTTTAAAATTTTTATGTTATGTCTGTGTGCTATCTTGACAATATTAATTCATTTTAATACACAAAATAATTCTTAGATAATTAATTATACCCTTTTTAATTCTGCCATTTTTAACTTTCGTTTTGAACGACCGGTTTCTGATACAAGTTCTGAAGTCCACGCCCTTCAACGATCTGTTTACGCCCTCTGTAACAGCCAGTATCTGTAATGTGTTGTTGTTTTAAAATTAGCTCTTTTTTTATTACTCATTTGACTTACTGTTAGTGCTAGCTTAAGATAACTTACCGAAACCCGTCTGAGCGCGCCGCAATTTGCTGCTCCTTTTAGCATGAGACCACCCGAATCCGATGCTAATGTTAGCTTGTTCCTCTTCCGGTGTTCGCCAGCTCCGCTCGTTGCACGCGGAGATTTTGGGAGTTATCGCTGTTCCAGTCAAGACAACACAAAGTTCACCAAGTGTCTCCCGTAAATTAATCCGTAAGGAGAAGGTCCTCGCTGCTGCGAGGCTGCTGCGAGGCAGCAGCGAGGCTGTACAGTTGAAGCTCCGCTCCATCGCGCCAGAAGAGGGTCCCGTTGCCGCTGGTCCCTACGCCGGGGGTCCGCTCGTTTAATTTTTGCCGGCTGCGCGTTGGGAGCGATCGCAAATACACTAAAAATTGAACTAAAACATAAAAATAACAATTATACTTTATTTATAAAGCCATTTAAAAAAAACACAGCTGCAACAAAGTGCTGTACACATGAAATTAAGAACATATAAACAAAAGATGAGATGAAATCATGAAAAACAACAGTCATGTGTTTAATACAGAAGTGGGTTGAGCCTAACCAGGGGTTGCTAGGTGAGGGGCTGGACTCAGGTTTGAGGTGGTTGGCTGCGGTTTGTGACGTCACAAACCGCAGGAAGTGGGAAACGAAGTGTATTTATCAAAGATAAATAAATCTACTTAGAGTAAATAAACCACTGGGTGCATTTTTTTGGCCTTAGGACTGTTTTTTTATGAAGTAAATACCCAAAGTTGAGTAAAAAAATGATTAAAAGTGAATTTTGAATATGTGGTCCCCTTTAAAAAAGTTGACGCACAGAAATTAAACATCTGTAAATCCCTTGATTTTTCCCAGCCCAAATAAAATGCAGGAAGCAAAGAGAACATATTATGAAAATGTCACTGTCTCTGTGGTTGAAAGCATTTCATTGAAAGTATCCAGTTCAAAATCACAATCCAGTTGATTCATTAGAATTATCGATTCATCATAAAGATAATTCTGGTGAAAAAGTTCTGGCTCCAGTTTACAACCGTCACTTGCACAATGCTCTTACCATATTTTCCGGCGTATATGTCACATTTTTATGCATAGATTTGCCAGTCCTGTGACTTATACAGTATATGTTTTTTTTGTTTTTTCTATATTCATAACACAATTTTTAACTGATGCTTTAAATTTTGAAGAACTGCAACAGCGAGTCCTTTCGTGCATGTTCGGTTCACTCAACTTGTGCAGGCGGAAGAACGGTGGAGAGCTAGTGGCTCTGGCAGAGATGGAGGTGGATGGATGGATGGATGGATGGCACCGCACAGGCAAAATTAAGCTACAGTATTTTGGCCATTAAAGTGCATTTACCGGTATTAAAGGTACTATCTGCGATTTCTGTATGACCAAAACACTTAGAAAAATTTTCAACAAGGAAAAGCATTCTGCTCCCTCCCCCTCAGAGCTCTGAGGGGGGAGCTACAGTCCGTTCTCCGCTGAACTTGAGATCTGCTCCGCCCCCAGCTGCAGTCTCTTGGAGACGCTGCGATATTCTGTGTTTATATGTTACTAAAACCTTCTAAAAAATAAAAAATAAAACCATGGGGCGCTAGTCCAGAACACCAGGAAATCTTCAGAGCCTCTGGCAGCCACGTTGAACCCTACTTTTATTCACTCGTGACAATTTCACTTCCTCATTCATCGCAGTCGGCAGAGGAAGCGGTACAGAGCGGTGGATGAAGCGATTATTTGACTTTTGAAAAAAAAAAAAAGTCCTGATCAGGGATTAAGAAGGGGAATTTAATAATTTGTGTGACATACAAAACAGTTCTGCATCGCTTTCCAATCCTTTGAACGAGAACGTGCGCGGCGCTGGGACAGGTGGGGGCGTGGGTTGGGGCGTGAGAAGCTCTGTTGAGGACAACTGGAACGCAGCTCTTTATTGGCTGATTAAAAACTCTGTTTTTATTGGCTGGAAAATGGCGTGTCACCTTTTCTTTTTAGAAATGCTTATTTACCACCTGGAGAAGCAAGGGGACAATTTTTTTTTTTTTCAGAGATTACCTGGCTAACATCAGTCTGTCAGGAGGTAGTGACAGAGTGAAGAAATATGTTTATAAAAAAAGCTACATACTGAAGCTTTAAAGGTTCAGTCTGCAGTTTCTGTAGAACATCAGCACTTAGAAAAAATTTCAACAAGCAAAGCATTCTGATCCCTCCCCCTCAGAGCCATATATGGCTCTGCCCCCTTGTGGTCTGTTAAAATTCAAATTCAAGCTCTGTTTTTATTGGCTGATTCAAATTCAAGCTCGGTTTTTATTGGCTGGTTACAAACTTTGTTTTTATTGGCTGGAAAATGGCGGGTCACTTTTTCTTTTTAGAAATGCTTATTTACCACCTGGAGAAGCAAGGGGACAATATTTTTTTTTAGTTTTTTTCAGAGATTACTTCTCTAACATCAATCTAGTGACAGAGTGAAGAAATATGTTAAAAATATATTGTTAGAAAAGTTACATATAGCAGCTTTAAGGAAAAGTTAAACTGAGACACACCTTTGCTACAATGTCGAGCAAACAAATAATTGTTTTTAGGTGTTAATCTTGTTAAATTTTGAAGAACTGCAACAGCGAGTCCTCCAGTGCACACTCAATTCACTCAGCTGGTGCAGGCGGAGGAACGCTGGAGAGCTAGTGGCTCTGGCCACGATGGATGGCGCAGCGCCACCCAAGTGAAATGAAGCTGTTTTGACCATTAAATAAGCACGACAGGTCAGCAGTGCCACATAATAAATGTGACTTATACGCCAAGGCGACATATATGTTTTCGTCTTCTTTGTAATGCTTTTTTTTTTTTTGACTGATGCAACTTATACATCGGAAAATACGGTAAATGTAATAGGACCCAGTATCCCCTTTAAAATGCATTTTAAAACCTGAAAACTGATTGAAAACGCACAGCAAACATGAACTGGGCAGTGAAAAACATTGTGAATCCATGCTCTTATTTATTTGTTTTGCTAGTTTTTTGATACTTTGTTAAAAAAAAAAAAAAAAAAATCTTTTGTTTTTTTCTCTCTTTTTGTTTTCTATTGTTTATTGTTTGTTTGTTTATTGTTTAATGAAATTCTATCACTGCTGTTCATTGTTCTTTAGTTTTAGCAGGTCGCTTTCGTAAATGAGCCCATGAGGTTCAAAAGATTTACCTGACTAAATAAAGGTTAAATGAATGAATGAATTTTCCATCCTTGATGACAATGTTGTCTTTTCTTCTTCCTTCAGATGAACGATAATCAGCTCGACAACTGGTCAGATCTTGACGAGCTGAAGAATGCAAAGACTCTGGAGACGGTCTATCTGGAAAGAAACCCGCTACAAAAAGACCCTCAGTATCGGAGAAAGATCATGCTGGCGTTGCCCAGTGTACGCCAGATTGACGCTACCTTTATCCGCTTTTAAACTGCAGCATATGATCCGCCTGCCAGCCTCTGTGTTTCATCTCACCTCACCTCCCTGCCTACACAGACACATCGGCCTCGACATATCAGTCGTCGCACTATACACAAAATACATTCCAGCACAGAAGTCACCCACTGTTCACTCATCATACATGCATGCATGTATGCACTCATTGAAACCTTGATTTATGCTGTTGTTTGGAAGGTTTTATTTATTAAGGTGGAACTGTGAAAACCTACCCTACACTCATTTCCTCATTTTTCCTTCGCACTTTTGTTTTATTTTTAATTATTATTATTTTGCATGTGGGATACAGTTAAAGGGGCCCATCAGCAAAATTGGGATCCGTTCTTATCAAACAAATATTTAAAGTTGTACGGGTGTCATATTAGTGAGAAGGTGTGGCATTATAACTAGCTGAAGGGATTTTTGTTTGATGCTGTTCACATGTTACATGATGTTTAAAGGTCACTTTAAGGTGAACTGCAAAGGGAAATGTTAAAGATAGAATCTAAATTCTGCTTTATTTTTCATACGGTATCAACACACTCCAAAATGACCCAGGTACCAAACATCGAAGCAGAACATCTAAAATGAAGTCTTAAGACATCATATTGACACCATGCTGGTTTAAAGCAGCTCAAAAGTGCTACCTGCAGAAATATGTCTTTTTAGGAAAACATTATTTACAAATGTATCATTTAAATAAACCTGATGTCTCTACAAAAGGACATGTTTTTGTGTCCAGCCGCCTTGTGATACAAAAGGACATGTTTTTGTGTCCAGCCGCCTTGTCTATTCCTTGTCCTAATCTTTTACAACTTCAATAGTTATCTCAGTGATCTCTAAAATAAAATGTGTTTATAAAGATGGGTATCAGTGATGCCACATTTTTAAATCTTAAACACAAATCTGATGACTTTTATCTTTTTTCCCCCACAAACTAAAAAAGCTAACAATAAAATTTGTATTCTAATGGCTGGGCTGCTGTAAAACGATGTTTAATGTAAATTTTGATGCAAAGAAACAAAATCCCAATTCTTTATTTACAAACCCAAATTTAAAATTTAGTGAGTAGAGCTCGTTATTAACACGTGATTTTTAGAAATGCTTAGGTCAAACTGTGAAATAATAACCTCCAACCAGATAAAACATCCTAGTCTTCTGATAATCAGGCTCAAGTTTGCATGTCATTGTTACAGCTGAAGCGTGATGCATTATGATGTCTTCCTTAGAGATTAAATTTACATAGGTGTACACTACACAACAAAAATCCAGAAAAAGAGGTCCAAAACTTAGTGCATCCTTTTTCTTCTTCTTCTATCAGTTGGGTAACATTTTGTTATAGTCATCTCAATTTGTTTAGACAAGAAAGTGACATAAAAATTGGGTTGTATTTTTTTTAATGGGCATTTTATATAGTAAATAGCTCATTTTAAAGTAAAGTAATACGCATCAAGACCTGCTGATCATTTAAAAATTACCTCTTTTTTTGAGCCAGCTGTGACCCTAAACAGTGACAAGCCTATGGAAGACTATAAGCAGAGATGGTGTACATTACTGATACGAATGTACATTTATACTGTCAGCCAGCTGGAATTTGAAGTCCCCCCATTTGTAAATACAGACTAGACATCTCATAATGTAGAAACTCTTTACCATTATCACCCTTCCTTTGTAAAGTTATATTCTGCCATTTATGCCTGGCAGCACAGAAAATTTGCATTAAAAAAAATCAAAATTATGAGAACAAAACTTGGTTAGTTGGTTTACACAAACTGCTTTCAGCTCCTGTCAGAACTGAGTCTTCAGGGTTTTGGACTTCTTTGATGCTGTTTTTAAACTGAATGTATTATGCAAATAACAATAAAGCAACCCTAATGAAAAAGTGAGTCTGTGTAGTTTCATTCATTTCAGTTTACTGTATGTGACAGTAATGCATTTTGAAACTTTAATCTGATTTGTGCAATACTACTTTTACAATGTCTTGTAACTTTTGTTTTTGTTTTTCAGAAAGTAAATTCTTCATAGGGGTGATAAATATGAAAATAACGAAAAGCATTTAATTGGTTCACACCCATTTAAATCTCAGAATTAAATGGGATGAGGTATGTCATCCCATTAGTTTTGTAGTTTTTTTGAACAAAATATATTATTAATATTAAGTTGTAGATTTTGTTTACCAGTGGACAAAGTTATTAATGGAAAACTTATGCAACGGTAACATTTGAAAGAAATATCTAAAGAGGTGTTCTGTTAAAGCAGTCAGAAATTCTTAGTACTACATTACCCATAGTGCATTGTTTCCCCGCGCCAGACTGGCGGAAAAAAAAGACGACGTAGCGCATGCGCCACTTTTATGTTGTTGTTTGAGGCGGTAAGATGGCGGCGCTCGGAGACACCTCAACTCCGGTGGTGAATGGGTTAATACAACAATTTACAGCAATAACAGGTAAAAATATTTTTTAATTTGGCTTTTTAAATATTAGGTTGATTTGGGTATTCGTACATGGATACATCTGTTGCCCCCAAACTTACGTACTTCGTGCGCAGAGAAAGAAAATGGGAGCTTCAGTCTTGCTCTGCTCATACGCTGTGAATGCTTTGCAGAAGGCAAAAGCATAGGCTTTTTTTTCTCTCTGAACTCCGATGAAATGCTCTAAATATGGATCGTAAATCAATCAAATTTGAATCATGTTTTCCCACACTATGCGAAACGTGTTTACTTTTATCGTAATATTTACAATAAACCTTATGTTAGTCTAGAATAGGTTTTTTTCCCCTTCATTTTTGGTCAGCTTGTTTTCTGGCAGTTGGAATGGACGTCGGTTGTTCATTCCCTTTCTTCATCACCAGCCTCATGTTGGGTTGCTCTCATCTTCGTTGCCACTTTGACATGATTCACGTATGAATAGATGTTTCTGATTTAAAAACCGGCACAGAGGTGATGAATAGTTTGTAAGCGCTTTGACACGCCGGTCACTGGTTTAATTTGAACTTGTTTAACCAGACGAGGAGAGCAGACTGCTCAGAGGCTACCGGGCTACTCGGAAAGTGAAACGGTCATGCGCAGTACAGACAGGAAAGCTGTTCTGGCTGCAGGAGTTTAAAACTCTTTTAAAAAGAACTAAAGCTTCACAATCGTGTTGTTTTCTCACTTTTAATATATTTTCGTGCTTTTACGGACAGAGACAGATCGGGATTTGAATACGTTTGAGGTGCTATTTGAGCCATGTGAATGGTACAGCCAAGCCATTACAGCAGATGATGCTGGGTCGACCCTAAACTTTGAACAGGCTTGATTTTTATCTGGATTTCTAGGCACTTAGCAACATTTAACCTGTTTCAGTATAGTGTTTAAGTTGTTGCAGATTTGGCACTCTATACACAATGAACTAAAAGTAAAAATATTGACACAATTAGACGATTTTCACAAGAAATGAAAAAAAAAAGTATGGTAAATGTCACGTAAACCACAATGTGCATAACTAAGTACAGTAATGAACTTTAGAATTTCTATATTATTCATACTTGGTTTGAATACTGACATACAATAGCAACACTGCTGCTGAAGCTGACAAAAGATACTTTTCAAGAAAGGGCTGCTTAAGAATACACGTAAATAAGAGCCATTAACCATAATTTAACCCACAGAAAGCCCTCAGAGTTTTTTCTCTTTCACGTTGATTAGGGCAACTGCAAATATTTATTTTCCCATCTTTTCAATAACACTTTAAACTATTTCAGATTATGAGTTCCACATGTTGTACACGTCTGCGTTATTGAGCTCTCCATTTATTTGTCCACACAGAATTAGCGCTTGTACACAGTGATGCTTTGAGGCAGTGCTTTGCAATTAAGTCTAGATCATATGTGTCAAACTGAAGGCCCGGGGGCCAAAAGTGGCTATCGGTGACGTCTTATCTGGCCCCCAAGATGATAGGTGAAATGTAAAATACTTATATCTCTTGAATTCTTTCTGTAATCTTTGATTATGATGTTGAAAGCACAGAGAACATCAAATGAGACCAATCAAAATCTTGTTGAGGAACCTGTGACCAAAGACAAGATGTTGGGTATCTGATTTGAGTTCATAGATTCTGAAATTGGTCCTCCTTAGTTTGAAAAAGGTTTTAATTTTGGCCCCCTTTTGTAAGTGAGTTTGACACCCCTGGTCTAGATGATTAAACTTTAGCCAAGCAGTTTTTGGACCGATCACCGATTTCTACAAAGTCTGACCTGCCGATTCCGATTTTGGCCGGTACCGATTTTGTTTTATAAGCAACACTGTTAGATGTTGTCAGGTCACAATGCGCCTTCAAATTTCAATCTTATTCTGTTGAAAAACAGACCCTTGACCAATATTCTAGAAACAATACAAACTTGTTTTAAATGGTCACACGATAGTGCTCTGAAATATAAATGAAATTTAGACAATTGTTGTTAAAACTAAAAAAAATCTGTAAAATCGGTTTCTCATGCAAGCATTGGCCGATTTCCCAAAATTAAGGAAATCGTCCATATCCAGCTATCACTAAGTGAGAGGTCTCCAGTCCATCACAGGGACACAGAGAGACAAACGAGACAAACAACCATTCACTCTCTCATTCACACCTATAGGGAGAATTTAGAGTTACTAATCAGCCCAACATGCATGTTTTTTGTCTGGGGGAGGAAATCGGAGTACCCAGAGAAAGCTTGCGCATGGACGGAGAGAACATGCAAACCCCACCCAGAGAGTCCCGGGCCGGGATTTGAACCACAGACCTTCTCGCTGAGACACAACAGCTCAACCAAGCCACCATGCCACTTGTTTAGATATAATTTCTAGGGGTGTACCGATAAATCGGCCGGCCGATTTATTGGCCCCACTTTCCTTAACTTTGGGAAATTGGCCAATACTTGCACGAGAAACTAGCCTGGTTAAAACCAGACCCTTGTCCTTCACTTTGCTTCTGACTAGGGTCTGGACTTTCTGTTATAGAGAAACGATTCTTGCTGGAGGCGTGGCCTCTGCTGATGGCTGCTCCCCCGTGGTCTGCTGAACTTGACTTCAGCTCCGCCTCCTGCTGAATTTTCTCTCGCTGCCGTTGCTCTGTGTTTATATGTTAATAAAACGTCCTAATAAAATAAAATAAAACCATGGATCGCTGGTCCAACACACCAGAAGACCAGGAAATCTGATGGGACTCGGGCAGCAACTTAAAACCCGAGTTTAAATCTCTCGTGACAACCTGAGGCATTTCCTTGTTCATTTCACTCAGCGGAGGGAGAGGAGGATGAGGAGGAGGAGGGAGCGATGATCACTTACTTTTGGCAAAAAAAAAGAAAAGAAAACTCCAGATAAGGGATTAAGAAGGGGAAATTAATAAATTTGTGTCACATATAAAACAGTCCTGCATCGCTTTGAATGAGAACATGCGAATGCTCGTTGGCTGCGCGCTCCCCCGTGGTCTTCTGAACTTGACTTCAGCTCCGCCTCCTGCTGAATTTTCTCTCGCTGCCTTTGGATATTCTGTGTTTATATGTTAATAAAACGTCCTAATAAAATAAAATAAAACCATGGAGCGCTGGTCCAACACACCAGAAGACCAGGAAATCTGATGGGACTCGGGCAGCAACGTAAAACCTGACTTTAATTCTCTCGTGACAACCTGAGGCATTTCCTTGTTCATTTCACTCAGCGGAGGGTGAGGAGAAGGAGGAGGGAGGAGGGAGCGATTACTTGACTTTTGGGAGAAAAAAAACAAAAGAAAACTCCAGATAAGGGATTAAGAAGGGGAAATTAATAAATTTGTGTCACATATAAAACAGTCCTGCATCGCTTTGCATCGCTTTGAATGAGAACATGCGAATGCTCGCTGGCTGCGCTGGGACAGGTGGGGGCGTGGGTTAGGGGCCAAAAACTCCGCCCCTTCTGTTCTCTGATTGGTCCGGTCAAAAATCTACCGGAGAAATCGTTGTCTATGGGAGAAGTCCCAGACTGTGCAGTGAAGGGAAATGAGAATTGAGCGGAGCTGTGCAGGAAGGCGAGGGCCAGGCTAACGAGAAACTGATTTTACCAATTTTTTTTTTTTTTTTTTTTTTAGTTTTAACAACAATTGTCTGAACTTCATTTATATTTCAGAGCAATACCTCATGGCCAGTTCAAACAAGTTTGTAATATTTCTAGGATATTGTTCAAGGGTATGTTTTTCAATAAAATAATATTGGAAAATTGAAGGTGCATTGTGACCTTATAACACCTGACAGTGTCACTTTTAAACAAAATCGTAATCGGCAGGTGACAGGTCAGACTTTTTAGACATCTGTGATCGTGATCGGCCAGAATACTGCAATCAGTGCACATCTATTTCAACAATTATTTTTTACTGTAAGTTTAAATTTTCAAGAAATGTTGGTAAGTACATAAAGGTTTATTAAAAAAAAAATTCCAGTGTGAAAGGTCATTATTACTGTATCTTAATTTAAAACATAAATATGGATAGATAAATAAATACCACATTGTTTTGGCATTAGTTGGATTATAAGATGGGTATGTAACTGGGCTAAAACATCATTTGAAACTGAAAGCTGCATGCCTTCTAAAACTTGGTTTTAGAGCATTAACCATCTACTGTACTAAAGCCTTTGCTTTTAGAGATTAAAACTGCTTTTATTAAAATGTTTTTGCTCTTACACTGATCAGTATTAATTGTAGAGAACAAATGTTTATAGGTCTAAATTTCAAATCCACGTCAATATTTCTACATTTTAGAGCAGATACAGCATTGCTCAGTTATTGGTGATTTGATAGGTTTAAATTTGTCACACCATCAATAATAGTATAAATTAATATCCATAAACAGTTTCTTAATAAATAAAAAAAATCACAGTGTAATTGTTTCTGTTTCCTTTTCTCTTCTAGGGGCTACAGAGAGTGTAGGAAAACACATGCTTGAAGCGTGTAACAATAACCTGGAGATGGCAGTGACCATGTTTCTGGATGGAGGTGGGATGGCAGAGGAGCCCAGCACCAGCTCCAGTTCAGCAGCATCAAGCAGCAGAGCTCCCCCCACAGAGTGAGCTCGTCTTCATAAGCTTATCTCAGACAACACAAACTGACTTTGTTGAGTTCTCATGTCACAAACTCAGACATTTTCATTGCTGTATGTTGGTGAAAGGTGATAACACAAAATCAAAGGTGTATTTTTCTAGACGTATTGGCCCTAAAATGTTTTGCTCTTGATTACTTTGTTTCTGTTCTGTTTGTAAGTTTGGTATGTAATTTATTGTCTTGTGTCTCAGTGAAGTACGAGCACCCATTCCCCAGAAGCAGGACATACTGGTGGAGCCAGAACCACCGTTCGGAGGTATTCTAATATAATTTCACTTTATCCAAACCAGTTCTCACACCACTTCCCTTTGAAATCACAAGTGTCTTTGAATTTGTCTGTCGTCTGTGCAGTGCCAAAGCGAAGACGACCTGCTCGATCAATATTTGATGGCTTCAGAGACTTTCAAACAGAAACAAGTGAGTATTTTCAAGTTCATTTGCTTAAAATATATGATTGGTAAAGAACACTATAGTTTAAAACATTTGGATAAATAAATAAAAATCAGACTTTCTTTTGTTTTGAATTGCCGTAATTACTAAGAATCTTTTCTTCAAAAGTCCGCCAGGAACAGGAGCTGCGTAACGGAGGAACAGTGGATAAGAAACTCAGCACCCTGGCAGACCTTTTCCGTCCTCCCATTGAACTCATGCACAAAGGCAGCTTTGAAACGGTGGGAAGTCACACTCAGGACACTTGACACCACGTCTTTATACACTTTGAGGGAACTTTCAGAAAATGTTTAGACAGTGTATGTGTAGATCACTAACCAGATACAAATGTTCAAGCTCTGTGCATCTGAAAGTTGTATTTATTATACTATAAAATGAAAAAGAAGCCTTATTCATTCAGCCTTTATTTGTACAGGTTAGTCTCATTGAGCCTCAAGGACTCATTTACAAGAGAGACCTGTTTTTAACCAAGAATGATGACAACAGTAGATAACAATAGACAATCATAAAAGACGGCAGATAAATTGAAAAAATAAATGGAAGAAAATGATATAAAAAAAGAAACAAAAACGGCTACATAGTGAGCTGTGATTTGTCGTAATGGAAGCCTTGTGTTTAATTTGCTACAACATAAAGGTTCCCATGCTACACGTTGAAACTGGAAAGTTTTACTGATTATTATACATTTCTCTGCAGCAACACCGTTTTTTAAATCAGGATAGGGTTGTCAAATAAAGCAGAAAATTAAGTCATATTTCTTTACAATAAGTACCGGTAAACTTAAAAAATATTTTTTCCCATCTAAGGTGTAATTTCAACCCTGTAACATTAGATCAGGAGGTGGTTATTTTTTAATAATGATTATTTACTGTATTATGTTTCATATTACCATGTTTCAGTGTATTTTTATACATTTGTATTTTTTGCAAAGTAATTGATGTGGTTGTATTGTAAAAATACTAGGTACAACTTGTGTATTTTATTATGGCATTTTTGTGTTTGTGTGTTGTTTTTAGGCAAAGGACTGCGGACAGCTCGAAAACAAGTGGCTTATGATCAACATCCAAAATGTTCAGGACTTTGCGTGCCAGTGTCTTAACAGGGACGTGTGGAGTAACGACGCAGTGAGGAACATCATCCGAGAACACTTCATATTCTGGCAGGTGTGTTATTTTTTCATGTTGAGCAACACAAAGTAGATCTTTAAAAACTCCTACAGCTTGTGTTATTGCTCTGGACCGATCTGAATTACCTGATGAAGGTTGTTTAAATGCTGCTGTTTGGTGTTTGCAACAAGCTGCTTTTCTTGCTTGTAGAAGACGTTCACGTTTGGATGATGTCGTTTCAAGTCCGTTAACAAGTTAGTGTTGCTGCTGTAGAGCAAATCTCGGTGAAACAACGTCGACACACAGCTTTGGATTTGCGCTAGTCTTTTAACAAGAAAGACATTGTTCCCAAACATGAGACCGCAACGAGATGCTAGGCTGCTAAATGCTACGAGTGCTGCAAGATAATAGCGCCGTGCTGAAACATGCCTAGGAATTTTAGTTCCGTGGCGCATACCGGTATATTCTCCCGTTATTAACATTTAATGAGTGAAAAAATAACCGAAACGGTACGCAGGTGGACCGAACCGAACGTGCAGTACCGAAACGGTTTGGTACACCCATGTGTACCATTACATTCCTTCTGAAGGAATTCTGAAGGAATGTGCGGACCAGCTCTGTGAGGTGCTGGCTGACATCTTCACCACCTCACTTGCACTGGAGTCAGTTCCCACCTGCCTGAAGACTGCCACCATCATCCCAGTCCCAAAAAGCTCCACAGTGACTGGTCTGAATGACTATAGACCGGTGGCCCTCACCCCGATAGTCGCTAAATGTTTTGAGAAACTGGTCATGTCCCACATCAAGACAGCCGTCAACATCAACGAGGACCCTCATCAATATGCATATCGTGAGAACCGATCAACAGAGGACGCCATCTCCTCCGTGGTCCACACTGCTCTCACCCACCTGGATCAGAAGGACTCATACGTGCGTCTGCTCTTTGTGGACTTCACATCTGCCTTCAACACCATGATCCCCCAAACTCTGATAGACAAACTATCCACACTTGGACTAAGCCCCTCTATTTGTAACTGGGTCTTAGACTTCTTAACAGACAGACCACAGTCCGTGAAGATCCACAACTTCTCCTCCTCCACCATCACCCTCAGCACTGGCTCTCCTCAGGGATGTGTGCTGAGCCCTCTTCTGTTCACTCTGCTCACATATGATTGTATAGCCACACATCCAGGCTGTCATATTGTTAAGTTTGCAGATGATACAGCTGTGGTGGGATGCATCACAGATAATGATGAATCCAGCTACAGACAGGAGGTGGAACATCTGGAGAGCTGGTGCAAAGAGAACAACCTTCACATGAATGTGAAGAAGACGAAGGAGATGATTGTGGACTTCAGAAGGAACAAACACACCCACACCCCACTGTATATAGGTGGATCTGCGGTGGAGGTGGTCTCCAGCTACAAATACCTGGGTGTACACTTGAATGATAACCTCAGCTGGAGCAATAACACCACCAGCCTGATCAAGAAAGGTCATCAGAGACTCTACTTCCTCAGACGGCTGAGACGAGCCGGTCTGAGAAGCCCAGTCCTCACCTCGTTCTACAGGTGTGCAGTGGAGAGCGTCCTGTGCTCCAGCATCAACGTGTGGCATGGAGGCTGCACAGTTGCAGAGAGAAAAGCTCTGCAGAGAGTGGTGAAGGCTGCACAGAAGTCTGTGGGAGTCAGTCTCCCCACCATCACAGACATTTACACCTCCAGATGCAGAAAAAGAGCCACCTGCATCATGAAAGACCTCACTCACCCAGCACACTCACTCTTTGCACCACTCCCCTCGGGACGGAGGTTGAGGAGCATCAAATGTAGAACCACTAGACTGAGAAACAGCTTCTACCCTGAGGCTGTCAGACTCATGAATAAATAAATAATAAGAATAAACACTGCAAAATGTCACATCATACTGATACTGTACTGATCTGTTTCTTGTTGCTGCGTTCATCTGTGACCATCTGCTCATGTTCGTGCTGCTGTTTATAATGATGTTTTTCTACTACATTAGGGCTTAGTGTATTACTAGCTGATGTGATGTCTCTCTTAGTTAATCCTAGATGTTATTATTGTATTTCTCTTGCATTTGTTGTTGGATGTAACTGGGACCCTGTGTACATAATCTCGTTTTCAACACATGTACTACATGCGGTGCAAATGACAATAAATTCTCTCTGACTCTCTGACTCTGACTATTCTCTAGGGGTGTATTGTAACAGTACGCTAAAATCACGGTTCGGTTCAGTTTCAAAGAGGGCTCGGTTCGGTTTATTTTCGGTACAAAAAAAGACAAAATAAAGACTTATAAAATGTTTATTTTGAAAATATGCCAAGTAAACAATACATTTGTATAAAAATAAAAGTGACCCATTTGGATGATATTTTAAATAAACGGCACTCTATACAATAAATAAACTATACTAACAATAATAAAAATCTTAATAAATACAATAACAGTCAGAACCAGAACAATAAGCAGCAACAGACCGTTTACAATCTAACTACCGTATTTTCCGCCGTACACGTTGCATCTATTATCCGTCACCGCTGACGCGTCGCGTATGTTACGTGTCACCGCTGACAACCCGTAAATGTGGGCCGGTGTTTTGCCAAAAATGGATTGGCTGCCAAATGGCCACAGGAGTGTGCACGGAAGGACTTTAACAAGATTAACACTTAAAAACAGTTGTTTATTTTCTGAAAATTATAGCAAAGCTGTGTCTGAGCTGAACTTTTCCTTAATAAATAAACGTAATGGTCAAATCAACTGGATTCAAATAGTTTTGCTAAGTCGGCCAAAAAAACACGCACGCGCAGCGAACAGAAACCGGCATGTCTTTAAAATTTAACAAGATAAATACCTTAAAATTATATATTTGTTTGCTGACATTATAGCAAAAGTGTGTCTGAGCTGAACTTTTCCTTTGAAAATGAACGTAATGGTCAAATCAGCTGAATTTAAATAAGTTTCGCTTTGACGGGTATTCCAAACGTGCGCGCGCGCTGCGAAAACCTTCATCTCTTTAAAATTGAACAAGATAAACACCTTAAAAAATATATTTGTTTGCTGAAAATTATAGCAAAGATGTGTCTGAGCTGAACTTTTCCTTAATAAATGAACATAATGGTCAAATCAGCTGGATTTAAATAGTTTTGCTTTGTCGGCACTTCCAAACGTGCGCGCGCAGTGAAAGGAAACGCATCTCTTTAAAATTTAACAAGATAAACACCTTAAAAATATATTTGTTTGCTGACATTATAGTAAAAGTGTGTCTGAGCTGAACTTTTCTTAAAGGTTCACTATGTAATTTCTGCAGTACGCTGGGACTTAGAAACATTTTCATCAGGTAAAAGCATTCTGCTTCCTCCCCCTCAGAGCCATATACAGTATGACTCTGAGGGGGAGCCACAGTCCGTTCTCTGTTGAACTTGACTTCTGCAGCTCCGCCCCCTGCTGAATGTCCGCTCGGAGCCGCTTCAATATTCTGTGATTATATGTTAATAAAACGTTCTAAAAATATAATAAAACCATGGAGCACTTGTCCAACAACACAAAAACCAGCAGAAACCAGAGCTTCACGAAGCAACGTTGGACATGATTTAATTCGCTCGTGACTTCCTCTTTCTGTCAGTGCAGGTCTGGAATGCTCCACCTCCTCTACATGTCCTGTCTGCGCTGCGAATTTCTGTGATTATATGTTAATAAAACGTTTTAAAAAATATAATAAAACCATGGAGCACTTGTCCAACAACACAAAAACCAGCAGAAATCAGCAGAGGTTCACGAAGCAACGTTGGACATGATTTAATTCGCTCGTGACTTCCTCATGTCTGTCAGTCGATGTCTGGTATGTCTGGAATGTTCCGCCCCCACTACATGTCCTGTGGCAGACGCTGCGAAGTTCTGTGATTATATGTTAATATAACGTTCTAAAAAATATAATAAAACCATGAATCACTCGTCCAACAACACAAAAACACCCTGAAATCAGCAGAGCTTCACCAGCCACTTTGGACATGATTTAATTCGCTCGTGAGTCGTGACAAATCAATTTCCTCATTCCTGTGAGTGAAGGATGAAGCGATCACTTGACTTTTGGCAAAAAAACAAAATAAAAGTCCAGCTCTGGGATGAAGAAGGGATATTTAATACATTTGTGTCACATACAAAACAGTCCTGCATCGCTTTGCAATCCTTTGAATGAGAATGTGCGCGGCGCTGAGGCTGGGACAGGCGGGGGCGTGGGTTGGGGCGTGACAAACAACTCTGTTTTTATTGGCTGGTCATTGTCCGGGTCACTCTGTGTTTTTAGTGTTTTTAGAAATGCTGATAGAGAAGCAAGGAGACTATAGTTTTTTTCAGAGATTACTTTGTCTAACATCAGTTTGTCAGTAGATAGCAGTGGTGGGCATATGAACGCTAGATAGCGCTAAAGCGCTAATCCGCTTACAGTGGACCTAAACTTTTTGTCAGCGTTTTTGTGGATTGACTAACTTTTATAATTCATAAGCGGATTTGTGCTATTTTTATTTAAAATGCAGTACCGCTAATAACTAATTATCTATCAGTAAAAACCAATAAACTTATTTAGAGGCTCTTATTCTGGCTCTGTTGCTGCTAGTTTTACCTTTTTCCCCACCGTAAAGAGCAGAGAGGAGGGGGGAGGGAGCAGAGGGGAGAACAGACTCGGATCTACCATGTAGCAAATGATGCCGTTGCCTGGGGATCCCAATCAGCATGGGGCCCCGGCCCCGCCGCGCCCCGGCCAGTCACCTACATCCCTAACATTGATCCTGCTTGTTAATGTACATTTAACATAAAAATAATTATAGTTACGATGAAAACGATCATTAAATACGCAATAAAAAAACGGTCGATTTCTTTATCCCCCTACTAAAAATGGACTATTCCATCTTGACATCTTCCGGGTCAGAGGTGAACTCAGGGGCTAATTCTGTGGCTAGCTGTTTGTGCTGGGTACTTGGATAAATCCGCAGAGAACCCCGCTGTTTCAAGCCAAATTAACGCGGCCGGAGGATTTTATTGTGTGTTTTGTGTCGACCATTCGACGGTGAGTCGTTAGTTTTATGTATTTTAGTTACTTTTCATTAAATCTGTTGACTACCTATAGAATCTTGACATCTTCCGGGTCAGAGGTGAACTGGACGCTGAACTCTGTGTCCAGCTGGTTGTGCTGGGTTACTAATGGATAAATCCGCAGAGAACCCCGCTGTTTCAAGCCAAATTAACGCGGCCGGAGGATTTTATTGTGTGTTTTGTGTCGACCATTCGACGGTGAGTCGTTAGTTTTATGTATTTGGGTTACTTTTATGTATAAATGCGGTGGCGACACACCCGTGTATTTGAGATTTAAAAGTGGTTTTAGGGATTAAAAGATCATTCTATTTTTTGTTAATTTCGTGGCCGAATAGAATATATGTACGTAAAGTATTAAATAAATCCTTTGATTTTTGTAATTTCATCCTTTTAGGATCATTTTTGTTACTTTTCAGTTGGCAGTGTAGTGCAAATATTGATAACGCTGCCGGCTATATATAAATATATATATATATATATATATATATATATATATATATATATATATATAATATATATATATATATATATATATATATATATATATATATATAAATATATATATATATATATATATATATATAAATATATATAATATATATATATATAATATAATATATATATATATATATATATATATAATATATAAATATATAAATAGCGGATTAGATTAGCTTCCCCTAATTTTCATAAGACATTTGTGCTTTTGAAATTGTGGACCTAAAAAAATTAATAAGCGTTTTAGAAATTGTGGAACTAATTTTTTTATTAGCGTTGCCCACCATTGGTAGATAGTGACAGAGTGAAGAAATTTGTTAAAAATATATTGTTAGAAAAGTTACAGACTGCATTACAAAGTTACATAGTGCAGCTTTGATAAATGCACTTTGACGGTTAAAACATGGCAAAATGAAGCCAACGAAATAAAGCGGCTTTAAAATTACTACATGCACCTGCCCATAATGATGACAGAAACACC
>JBBPBX010029659.1:0-35733 GCA_038048925.1 Garcialebias charrua
GTTATGATTGCCAGGGCAAAATGTTTTTAGTTTATTTTAGAGAGAGAGAGAAAAAGATACTTTCAAACCCAAAACAGCAAACTGCTTTAGTTTCATATTTGATACGTTACAAACTAAAATAAACAACAATGGTTCATTTTATTTAAGTTACTTTATTTAGTAAAGTATTAAGTCTCAAATATATATGAACTTTCTTGTCACTCTCAAGTCTCAAACAAACATATAAAAAATAAAAAAAAACTTCTGTTATTTCAACTGAAAATGTCTGCACAAAATAATGAACAAAATTCAACACAAAAACTAAATTGCAGGTGCAGTAGTCCCCACACCACAAAAAAAAAAAAACATTAAAAAAATAAATAAATAAAATTAAAGCTTACGTTCTGTTGAGCTGCATAACTGTAACATACAAAAAAAAAACGTGTTGTGTTTAAATGAGCAGCTATTTCTTCCAAAACTTGGCAAATGTGCCTAAAAGATTGCAGATCAGAACATAGCCATTTAACTGCCTGGTTATCAGTGATCAAGCTTCAGACTTTTGTTCAAGAACACAAGCCTGATACAGGCTTCAGTGCAGACCTATGACATGTTACAATGTTCCCTCCTATGCTGAACAGCCTTTCAGAGGCTGCACTAGTAGCTTGGATGCACAGGTATTTTTTTGCCAAACGGCTAACCTGAGGAAAGATAACCTCGTGCACTTTCCACCAGTTGAGAGGATCACTGTCACTATCTGCTGGAGGACAGTCTAGGTAGTTGTTTAACTCTGCCTGAATTCTCTCTCTTGAAAATGGTCCTGTTCCTGGACTGTCACTTACTGCAACTGTAGGCCTCTTAAAAAAGCTTCCAACGCTCTTCTTTGGCAGATTTGCAACACTTGGGCCTGGGATGTCTTCAGCTGACCCTGAAGCTTGTGGTGACCTTTGAGCTCCCTCTGTTTCTCTCAGGAATGATTGCATTTCGCTGATTGCTCTCTCTTTTATTACCTGGCTCATTTCATGATCCGTGTACAGACCGTGGAATCGACGGTCAAGCATGGTTGCCAGATTCATTAGTTCCACCACCACTGGGTCTTCATCATACTTGCTGTTCAAGTACTCCAGTATTAAGCTTTTTATGGATTTTGTGAGTTCTGTGTCGTTTTCCTTCACGAGAAGAATGGTACTGTTGAACAGCTGAAGGACTAGGCTTCAAGCATGAGATGGTGACATAGTCCTCAGCAGACAGAGCATCAGTGAACTCGACCAGAGGACCCAGGGCTTTGCTCACAGAATCAAGAACCTGTAGATCTTGCCATGTGGGGACCAGGTGCCTTGTTGATCGGTCAGCAGCTAAGACCTGGGTGATGGGCTTTTCTTGCTCCAACATACGCTGGATCATTTTCTGTCTGGACCCCCATCTCGTGGGAGATTCAGTGATGAGCTTGTGTTGAGGTGTTACCTCTCTTTTTTGAGCATCCAGCTGTGCCCGCTGCCTCTTCCAGCTGTTGGAGAAAGAACTCACAATCTTCTTACAAACTGCCACGGCTCTGTCGATCCTGTGATCCTTCATACTCCTCTCTGCAGATAAGGGTAGGGAAGGGAGGAGAGAGAGAGATTGAAATCACAGTTTTAATTTTACCATTATCCTAGCAAATTAAATATAATTTATAATTTTCATTTGTATTATTTAAATCACTGTGAATTTAAGAGATGTTAACATTTTAAACATTTCGAGTGCCAGGCTGCAGGCATAATCAGGTTGTCAATATCCCATTAATGGTGGACTTTTGGTTGTCTCCGTTTTGGTGGCACCATCTTCTATCAGTATCACATCCTTTTCGCCAATCAGGCTGCGGGGCGCTTGCAGCAGTTTAATCAGGGTACCTATTGGGGCTCCCTTGATTCTGAACTGTCTTCGCGGCCTGCGCCTCTATGTTGTGTACTCTCTGCGGCGCCCCTTCCCACCCTGCCACTGCCTGTACTGTAAGGATGGCTCCCTCTGCTGGTTTGTCTCCCTCCTTACATCCTGTGTCTGTCGGGTCTACGTCTCAGGTGTTTGTGTTTTAAGTTAATTAGGAAGCATATTTAGTCAACGTTCATGTGTGTCTCATTGTCGGGTCATTGTCCCTGTTCCCTGGTGTGTCGTTCCTCAGCTCCTTGGTCTCGTGAGTACCTCTTGCCTGTATGTCTAGGATTAGTACTTCAGCCATAGTAGAGCGTCTGTTTTCATTTTGTACTGCCACGTCAGAGTTTGTTTTTGCCTTATTAAAGTATTTTATTTTTACTACTCTTGCCTCTGTGAGTCTGCCTGTCCGCACCACGGGACTCATCCCTCCACACCGCACCAAACCGTGACAGAATGACCCGACCATTTTGAGTCCCGCGGACAGGTAAAAGATAGACTTACCCAGAGGCAGAAGATGTCTGCTCAGAGGGAAGCGGCAGTCTACAGAGTTTGCGGGATTCGGACCAAACACGCCTGGAGCAGCTACAGATCTGAGCCGGAGCAACTTCCGTCTCCCATGCTGGTAGCGGAGCGAGCGAGGGAGCATTGGGGCGGCTGCTCCGACTAGTTCACCTCCTTCACTCCTGCACGAGCCATCTCGCTGTGGGATGTGTCCGACGAGGAGTCAGAGTCGGACCCGGAGGAACTCCTGCCATTTCCAGCTCCAGAAACACGCGGCGACCGGCGAAGACACACGTTTCCGGGTTTCAGCCCGGTTCCCCCTCTGTTTCTCCCACGCTGTCTGAAAAGCCTGGGGGGATTTCGCTGGGGGGGAGGTACCCTCGCTCTGTGACGTCTCGGGGGAGACGTGCTTTGAGGGGGGGTATCCCCACAACGTGTCTGCAGGGGACATGGAGTCTCCTGCACGACGCACAACCGAGAGGAAACCTCCTCACACGACTCCTTTGCTGAAGGAGTGCATGAGCACCCGCTCTGAAGAGGAGCTGTCTGATCTCACGTCGACCACAGGGGTCGCTACACCTGCAGGACTCACTCAGGAAGAGCCTGCAGGACACACAGGAGAGTGTTCGAGCTCTCACTCTACTGAGGAGCGGATAGATCCCACCTCGACCACAGGGGTCGCTGTGGGACAAGGATCCGAGGCCACCCTCACTCTGCAGCAGATACACAGACTGTTTTCTGCTGCCACCAATAACCTGGACCCACATTATAAATATAGGACTTATTCTATTATTGAACACATAATCATTAACAATACTTGTTTAATATCCAACCCAGGCCTCACTCAGATGTTGACATTGGTTAAAGCTATGAAAGACGAAGCATTTGTTTTAAAATGTGCTTTCACTCCAGCCTCCACAGAGAGCGCTGACGCTGCGTGCTTTGCAGCAACAGAGGGCACTGCTCCCAGGACTCCTGATGAAGGTGCTGACGTCCCTGCACCAACAGAGGGTGCTGAGGTCTCGGCACGGACAGAGGATGTTGCACCACTGGCATCTGTGGAGGGTGCAGGGGTCTCTCCAGTATCCACAGAGGACGTTGTAGCCCTGACTCCAGAGGGCGCTGCCATTGTGAACACTACAGCCGACTCTTCTACATCTCCAGGCGGTGCTGTTCTGCCTGTGGCACCAGGGGTTGCTGTTCTGCCTGTGGTACCAGGGGGTGCTGTTCTGCCTGTGGCACTAGGAGGTGCTGTTCTGCCTATGGCACCAGGAGGTGCTGTTCTGCCTGTGGCACCAGGGAGAGCTTTTCTGCTGGTGGCATCTCCAGAGGGTCCCGGCGCGACGGACGCCTCCGAATCTACAGAGGGTCCCGGCGCGATGGACGCCTCCGCCTCTACAGAGGGTCCCGGCGCGACGGACGCCTCTGCCTCTACAGAGGGTCCCGGCGCGACGGACGCCTCCGCCTCTACAGAGGGTCCCGGCGCGACGGACGCCTCCGCCTCTACAGAGGGTCCCGGCGCGACGGACGCCTCCGCCTCTACAGAGGGTCCCGGCGCGACGGACGCCTCCGCCTCTACAGAGGGTCCCGGCGCGACGGACGCCTCCGCCTCTACAGAGGGTCCCGGCGCGACGGACGCCTCCGCCTCTACAGAGGGTCCCGGCGCGACGGACGCCTCCGCCTCTACAGAGGGACACGGCGGGAAGGACGCCTCCACAACGATGGAGGGTCCACTCGTCGCTGACGCCTCCACGTCGATGGAGGGTCCATCCATCGCTGACGCCTCCACGTCAATGGAGCGTCCATTCATCGCTGATACCTCCACGTCGATGGAGGGTCCATTCATCGCTGACGCTTCCACGTTGATAGAGGGTCCTCTAACCCTTGACGCCTCCACAACGATGAAGGGTCTCGTATCCAGTCTTGAGGGGTCTCAGGAGATAGCCCCTCACGCTACCAGTCCAGAGGGGTCTCAGGAGAGAGCCCCTCACGTTACCAGTCCAGAGGGGTCTCAGGAGAGAGCCCCTCACGTTACCAGTCCAGAGGGGTCTCAGGAGAGAGCCCCTCACGTTACCAGTCCAGAGGGGTCTCAGGAGAGAGCCCCTCACGTTACCAGTCCAGAGGGGTCTCAGGAGAGAGCCCCTCACGTTACCAGTCCAGAGGGGTCTCAGGAGAGAGCCCCTCACGTTACCAGTCCAGAGGGGTCTCAGGAGAGAGCCCCTCACGTTACCAGTCCAGAGGGGTCTCAGGAGAGAGCCCCTCACGTTACCAGTCCAGAGGGGTCTCAGGAGAGAGCCCCTCACGTTACCAGTCCAGAGGGGTCTCAGGAGAGAGCCCCTCACGTTACCAGTCCAGAGGGGTCTCAGGGGAGAGCCCCTCACGTTTCCTGCTTTGAAGGGTCCCTGGAGGGAACCCCTCACGTTTCCTGCCTCGAGGGGTCCCTGGAGGGAACCCCTCACGTTTCCTGCTCCGGGAGGGTCCTGGAGGACTCCTTCCAAGAGGTCTAGCAGCCAGAGGTCTCGCAACCAGAGGTTTCATAGCCAGAGGTCTCGCAGCCAGAGGTCTCGCAGCCAGAGGTCTCTCAGCCAGAGGTCTCTCAGCCGGAGGTCTCGCAGCCGGAGGTCTCGCAGGTCTCGCAGCCGGAGGTCTCGTAGGTCTCGTAGTCGGAGGTCTCGCAGCCGGAGGTCTCCACTACACCGATGGTGGGTCTCCACATCCGTGACGTCTGCTCACCAGACGTCTCGACGCCGCTCAACGTCTTATCTGACGTCTCATGGCTTGGCGCCACTGCCCCGCATGCTGAGGCTCCTGTTCTGGGTGGGCCTTGGAGGGCTCCACCCTAGTCTTCACCTGTCCTGGGGCCTCGTCACTGACAGAAGCTCCTGCTTGATGGGCCTCGTCGCCAATGGACGCTCCTGCTTGATGGACGGCGTCCGGGTCGCCCGCCTGAGGTGACTCTGCGGGATGGACGGCCTTGCAGTCGTCCACCAGACGGGTTCCTACACTATGGACGGTCTCCCGGTCGCCCACCTGAGGGGTCCTTGCCCGGGATCGACGTCCTGGTCTCGATGTTTGGACGCTTGTTCGTTTTCTAGGTTTAGCCTTTTGTGTTTAGCATTTGTCCCAGGCCCTGTTGGTTTTTGGTTTGTTGTCCTTGTGTTTTGTCCCTTGCCCTTGTGTTTTCTCGTGCCCGCCGTCCCTGCATTTCCTCCCTCTGCCCGCCCTGTTTTTTGGGGGGTGTTCTTTGGGGACGCCGGGGGACGTCTTTGAGGGGAGGGGGACTGTAAGGATGGCTCCCTCTGCTGGTTTGTCTCCCTCCTTACATCCTGTGTCTGTCGGGTCTACGTCTCAGGTGTTTGTGTTTTAAGTTAATTAGGAAGCATATTTAGTCAACGTTCATGTGTGTCTCATTGTCGGGTCATTGTCCCTGTTCCCTGGTGTGTCGTTCCTTAGCTCCTTGGTCTCGTGAGTACCTCTTGCCTGTATGTCTAGGATTAGTACTTCAGCCAAAGTAGAGCGTCTGTTTTCATTTTGTACTGCCACGTCAGAGTTTGTTTTTGCCTTATTAAAGTATTTTATTTTTACTACTCTTGCCTCTGTGAGTCTGCCAGTCCGTACCACAGGACTCATCCCTCTATACCGCACCAAACCGTGACATGTACATCCGTCATCCCTCTTCGTTCTCGCTCCTCGTCTCGCTCTTCCACCTCCGATCGTCTGTCCGCCGCCGCTCCCCCTCCTCCCCTCATCCCGAGACCCCGTGGCTCCTCCCCGACCGTCGTTAACCCTGCTCCCAAGGGGTCCGACAAACGAGACCGCCCCATCCTGTACCAGGGCGGTAGGATGGTTTGTAACAATTTTAATGATCTCGGCTGCTCGAGTTCCAACTGCAGGCTGATCCACGCCTGCCCACGCCAGGCACACGTGCCCTCATAATCCCACGTCTCCAGCGGTTTGACTAGGCCGCCATCTTTCCACCCCCGTCTAGGTGAGGGCTCTGTCGGTTGCTCTTAAATTTCACCCCGATAGGGACTTTGTCGACTTTCTCCTTCACGGTTTCCACCCGGGCATTGACGTCATCCCTGATTCCTCCCATCAATGTCGCAATCTCCAATCTGCTCTGTCCGATCCCGATGCTGTTGACTCTCTCCTCGCTAAGGAAGTTAAGGAGGGGTTCATGATAGGTCCTTTTTCTACACCTCCCTTTCCAGTGTCAGCCCTATCGGCATAGCTACTCGTAAATATTCGGGCAAGCAAAGGATAATCATAGATCTGTCTGCTCCTCAAGGTTCTTACATTCCTAGTATTAATAGCATCATTCCATTTCCCTACTTCTCCATGCAGTACGCGACCGTTGACCATGCCATCAAGCTCATTCGTTTGGCAGGTCGCGGCGCTTGTCTCTCTTTCTTTTTTCCATTTATAGATGGCCTCCCTTCACACCTTATAGCCATCCTCTCACTCCAATATGTATATATATATATTTTATAGAGAGAAAGAAAGAAAAGAGAAAGTGAGACAACAAAACAACAATTATCCACAGAAAGAGCACAAGGCAAACACACCAAACATCCGTCCACAATCCTGCAAAGCACATGACAGAACATAGCAACGAAACATACAAGCATAAAGACTGATAATATTCATGACCTTGCAGTAGATTTCTATAAATACACATACCCATACCTACAAATATATTTATTTCCAGGGCCTTTCCACCCTCACAGAGTGACGGAGGATACGCCATGGATTCCGCCATGGATTCCGTGGATTCCTGGGAGTGCTCTGTGGAGATGAAGAATCTTGGATTATATTGGATTATGATGGCAACGCTTTGCTTTTTGGCGTTTGTGGAGCACTGGTCTATCGCAAAAGAGGGAGACTTCAGCAGGACTTAAGTGCCTGGAGCACCCGATGTCTGGTCTGCGCCGTGACCTCAAGAAATCAGTTGTTTGTGAGCTTATCCAGAGGGTGAACAGATCACCCTCGGATTGGGACTCTGGACAGCTGTGGTCAACATCTGAGGTCAGAGCTTGGATCAGTGGAAAAAGTCCCGAATTGGATCACTTTGGAACAGAATCGCCCTTACAGACTGAAGGCCACAGAAATTACAATGTGTGCCTGATGTGAAAATATTTGTCAATTCTTATCTGACTCCCTTGGAAACAGCCTTGGGAAAGGCTGGATATCTAATTTCTCCTGAGATGTGCTTACTGTGGACAAAATAGCTGCTGTCTTGTCTTGTCTGCTACCCCCCCCCCCGGAGAACTTTTCTATGAGCGTTATCGGAGGCATCCGGAATGTATCATGGACAGATCCTCCCTGCCTCAGTCTCAACATGCAACATGTAACTGTCCTTATGTGCTTATGTGCTTATGGTATGGTTTTTACTGTGTCATGCGGTGTCTTGCAGACAAAATGTGATAAAAAATTTTTAATACCAATGCTGTAACCCCCATGGTTCCTTACCTTTTTTTCACACCTTTGACCTTCATCCCGAGACGGATGAGAGAGGCTGCGCTGAAGAACATGTCATGTGTTTTGAATAAGCAGCAGCTTTACATACTCAACCCCTCTCCTGGATGACTGTGTACACATAATCACGTTGTATTGGTAAGAACTGGTGCAATGTTAATAAAAGCTCTTGTATCTTGTATCTTGTACAATATACATACATATATATTTATATTCATTTAAATACCCATCTACATACATCTACATCCCTGCATCCATTTGTGTGTGGTTGTGAGCATGCATAAGTGAATAAGGTTCCTCCAATAGAACATTTAGTAGCGATTGTGAAGCACCAGAGACCCGTCCCCCCAAAGCCTGAGACAGACGAAGGGGCGATCAAAGCCCAAGACCCCAGGAAGGACCCCGAGCCCAGAGTCCCCAGGACAACCCGAACAGGACGAGCCACTCGTCCACTCCCCAGATCCGATCAAGGGGAAGAACCGGACGAACCCCATCAGGGACCACACACAATGACCCCCCGGGGTCAACGGCGACCAATACACAGGTCCCCGCCGGAGCCCGCTACACCGACGTAGCCCCAGGGCCGGTCACCGAGGCTCGGGCACCGGGGACGCCCATCCCTCAGGTCCAGACCCGCTTGGCTCTCTAAGGCAGACATTACCAGCACCTTCAAAGTTCTGCCCATTCACCCAGAGTTTTGGCGTTTCTTCGGCGTGGCCTGGAGGGGCGCTTATTACTTTGCCGTCCGCCTCACGTTCGGGTGCCGCAGCAGCCCCAAGATTTTTGATTCTCTTTCGGAGGCCCTTTGCTGGATTCTCATAAATAATTACAGGCTCCCCTACGTTATTCACCTCCTGGACGACTTCCTGATCGTGACCCCCCCGTCTTCTCCTCCTCGTCTTGGTTTGCGTGCCCTTTCCGAGGCTTTCTCTCAGTTGGGCGTCCCTCTTTCGGAGGAAAAGACCGTCGGCCCCCATATTTCTTTGGAATTTTTGGGCATCACTCTCGACGCTTCGTCTTTTCAGGCTTCCCTGTCACCCGAGAAGGTTAATCGCATCACCTTGATTTTGTCTAACTTCTTACTCGCCGACAGGTGTTCCAAGCAGCAGCTGCTTTCTCTACTTGGTCATCTAAACTACGCCATGCGTATCATTCCGCAGGGGAAATCCTTTGTGTCCCATCTCCTTTCTAAAGCTGCTAGCGTCTCTTCTCTTCATGGTTCTCTCGTCATCGACCACTCATGCAAGATGGAACTGCGCCTGTGGCATCATTTTCTCTTATCCTGGAATGGTATTTCTTTCTTCTATAAAGATTTTCTCACTTACCCCAACGACATTCAGCTCTACACCGATGCAGCTCATTCCATCGGTTTCGACGGCTTCTGCAAGGGCAGGTGGTTCGCAGCCAAGTGGCCGCCCGACTTCGACTCTTTCCGGAACGTCTCGACGGCTCCTTCTTCCGCTCCTTTCAAGCTCTATCCCATTGTCGTTGCGGCAATCCTTTGGGGTCACGAATGGGCAAAAAAGTCAATCCTGATCCATTCAGATAACTTGCCAGTTGTAGAAATTATTAATAAAGGCCGTTCTCATTCTTCAGATATCATGGAATTCATGCGTAGACTCACTTTAATTTCTGCTCAACATCAGTTCTTATTACAAGCTGCTCACATCCCCAGATCTAGGAACCACATTGCTGACTCTCTTTCTCGCTTCTCTTTTCAGAAATTCAGACTCTTGGCTCCAGGTTCAGAGATGCATCCTACAACGGTTCCTCCCTTTTCCTCGACCATATTCAACTAACTCCTCAATCGTCAGATCTTCACCTCGCTTCTCAAGACCTAGTACTCAGCAGCTTAGCCCCTCACACCCTTTCAGTCTACCTGACCGGCTGGAATCGATTTAAATCTTTTCTCACAGCCTACAGCCTCCCCTTTCCGTCTTTCGACGTGACTTCCATCTGCCTCTTCATCACTTACTCTATCTTGGCCCTCAAAATTCGCACTTCCACTGTCCAGTCCTACCTAGTTGGCATCAACTTCTTCTTCAGGATCACAGCTGGTGTCAACTGCCCCTCCATAGAACATTGTCACGTTAAGATGCTCATTAAAGGATGTAAAAAGTAAGAATCGAACTGCATCACTCAGCGTCTCCCTCTAACATCCGATCTCCTTAGCAGATGTATTGTCACTCTTCGCTCGGTTATTCTTCAACATTCATAAACCAAACCCTAGAATCCATGTTCCTCTTAGCCTTTTTCGGCTTCCTTCACTGTTCCTAATTCACTCCAACCTCTTCTATTCATAATCCTCTCATTCACCCCTGCCTGTCTGACATTTCCTTTCACAGTCACGACACGCTGATTTTCACATTGCGAAGAAGCAAGACCAATCAATTTGCAGTTTCTCATCCTATATACCTGTTTCGCCTTAATTCTTTCCTTAGTCCATACGAAACCATTCATAAATACGTTCAGTCCCGATATGCAGCTAACGCTTCTCCTCATGATCCACTCTTCATTTCAGAACCTGGAAATCTAGCAACTGTAAGGATTGGCTCCGTCACCTCCTTACATCATGGTCTGTTCTGTCAGCTCAGCGTCTCAGGTGTTTATGTTCAGCGTTAATTAGGATGTGTATATTAGTCAGCGTTCATGTGTGTCTCATTGTCTGGTCATTGTCTCTGTTTCCTGGTGTGTCGTAACCCAGCTCCTTGGTCTCGTGAGTACCACTTGCCTGTATGTTTAGGACTAGTACTTCCGGCATAGTTAGAGCGTCTGTTATCGTTTGTACTGCCACGTCAGTGTTTGTTTTCATCTTAATAAAGTGTTTTGATTTCAGGGACTCATCCCTCACCCCACACCAAACCGTGACAGAATGACCCGACCATTTTGAGTCCCACGGACAGGTATTCGGACTTACCGTACTCGGAGGCAGAAGATGTCTGAGTCAGCTCAGAGGGAAGCTGCAGTCATCTGAGTTGGCGGGTTTCGAACAGAACCCGCTTGGAGTAGCAATAGACCCGAGCCGGAACAGCTTCCTTCTCCCATGTTGGTCGCGGAGCATGCGAGGAGTACGCGCCGGGACGGCCGCTCTGACCAGTTCACTTCCTTCACTCCTGCACGAGCCATCTCGCTGTGGGAGGTGTCCGACGACGATTCGGACTCGGAGGAACTCTTGCCGTTTCCAGCTCCAGAAACACGGTGCCGCCGGAGGGGGCGGCGACCGGCGAGGACACACATTTCCGGGTTTCAGCCCGGTTCCCCTTCTATTTCTCCCACGCTGTCTGAAAAGCCTGGGAGGATTTCGCTGGGGGGGGAGTACCCACGCCCATGCTCTGTGACGTCTCGGGGGAGACGCGCTTTGAGGGGGAGGTATGGGATCCCCCACAACAACACGTCTGCAGGGGACACGGAGTCTCCTGCACGACGCACAACCGAGAGGGAGTCTCCTCATACGACTCTTTCATTGAAGGAGTGTATGAGCACCCGCTCTGAAGAAGAGCTGTCTGATCAGCTGTCTGATCGCACGTCGACCACAGGGGTCGCGACACCTGCAAGACTCACATAGGAAGAGCCTGTAGGACACACAGGAGGGTGTTCGAGTCGCTTTACTGAGGAGTGGATTGATTCTACCTCGACCACAGGGGTCACTGTGGGACAAAGATCCGAGGCCACTCTCACTCTGCAGCAGATACACAGACTGTTTTCTGCTGCTATCAATAATCTGGACCCACATTATAAATATAGGACTTATTCCATTATTGAACACATAATCATTAACAGTACTTGTTTAATATCCAACCCAGGCCTCACTCAGATGTTGACATTGGTTAAAGCTCTGAAAGATTAAGCATTTGTTTTAAAGTGTGCTTTCTCTTCAGCCTCCACAGAGGGTGCTGACGCTGCGTGCTTTGCAGCAACAGAGGGCACTGCTCCCAGGACTTCTATTGAGGGTGCTGACGTCCCAGCACCAACAGAGGGTGCTGAGGTGTTGACATTTGTTAAAACTCTTGAAGATGAAGTGTGTGCTTTCTCTCCAGCCCCCACAGAGGGCGCTGATGTTGCGTGCTTTGCAGTAACAGAGGACACTACTCCCAAGACTCCTATTGGGGATGCTGGCATCCCAGCACCAATAGAGGGTGCTGAGGTTCCAGCACTGACAGAGGATGCACTGACAGAGGATGCTACACCACTAGCATCTGTGGATAATGTAGATGTCTTTCCAGTATTTTCAGAGGGCGCTGTAGCCATGACTTCAGAGGACGCTGCCATTGTGAATACTACAGCCGACTCCTCTACACCACCAGAGGGTGCTGTCCTACCTGTGGCACCTGAGGGTGCTGTCCTACCTGTGGCACCGGGGGAGGGGGGGGGTACTGTTCTGCCGATGGCACCAGGATGTGTTGCACCAGTATCGTCTACAGAGGGTCCTGCCTCCGCACCATCCACAGAGGACGCTGCATCACCAGAATCAACTACAGAGGTCTCGCAGCCAGAGGTCTCGCAGCCAGAGGTCTCGCAGCCAGAGGTCTCGCAGCCATAGGTCTCGCAACCAGAGGTCTCGCAGCCAGAGGTCTCGCAGCCAGAGGTCTCGCAGCCAGAGGTCTCGTAGCCAGAGGTCTCGCAGCCAGAATACTCCACTCCGATGGAGGGTCTCTACATCGATGACGTTTACTCTCCTGATGTCTCACCTGATGTCTCGCCTGATTTCTCGCCTGACTATGCCTCAACGTCTCCGGAGGGTCTCCACACCGCCTACGCATCCACGTCGATGGATGGTCTCGACGTCAACAACGAAGTTTCACCACTCGGAGAGGTAGCTGACGTCTCTACGCCCGAAGACGTCTCGTCTGACGTCTCACCGCCCGATGGCGTCTCGTCTGACGTCTCGCCACTTGGCGCCGCCGCGCCGCTTGATGAGGCTTCTGCTTTGGGTGGGCCCTGGAGGGTCCCACCCTCGTCTTCACCTGTCCTGGGGCCTCCTCTCCTACGGAAGCTCCTGCTCGATGGACGGCCCCTGGGTCGCCTGCCTAAGGTGTCTCTGCAGGATGGACGTTCTCCCGGTCGTCCATCGGACGGGGTCCTGCGCGATGGACGGTCTCCCGGTCGGCCACCTGAGGGGTCCTTGCCCGAGGTTGACGTCCTGGCTTGGATGTTTGGTCGCTTCTTAGTTTTCTAGTTTTTTTTGTGTTTAGCTTTTGTCCCAGACCCTATTCCTGTCAGTTTTTGGTTTGTTGTCCTTGTGTTTTGTCCCCTGTCCTTGTTTTCTCGTGCCCGCCGTCCTTGCGGTTCCTCCCTCTGCCTGCCCTATTGTTTGGGAGGTGTTCTTTTGGGATGCCGGGGGGCGTCTTTGAGGGACGGGTACTATAAGGATCCGTCACCTCCTTACATCCTGGTCTGTTCTGTCAGCTCAGCGTCTCAGGTGTTTGTGTTCAGCGTTAATTAGGATGTGTATATTAGTCAGCGTTCATGTGTGTCTCATTGTCGGGTCATTGTCTCTGTTCCCTGGTGTGTCGTAACCCAGCTCCTTGGTCTCGTGAGTACCACTTGCCTGTATGTTTAGGACTAGGACCGCCATAGTTAGAGTGTCTGTTATCGTTTTGTACTACCACGTCAGTGTTTGTTTTCCTCTTAATAAAGTGTTTTGATTTTTACTCGTGCCTCTGTAAGTCTGCCTGTCCGCACCACGGGACTCATCCCTCACCCCACACCAAACCGTGACAGCAACTCGCTTCTGGTTCTCTCGTCATCTTCGCCAAGTCCTGTTAAAATCAGGCAAATCACCCGATCACTACTCAATCCATTCATTCCGCATCAGCGCAGCCTCTTCCGCTTCTAGCCAAGGCATCTCGGATCAAACCATTCAAATTCTAGGTCGTTGGTCTTCACTAGCTTATCGTTCCTACATTCGCAATAACCTGAACAACTTGTTTCAAGCCCATTCTCTCCTCAGTTCAGTTTAATTCACCAGACACTTTTGGGGATCATAAGCGGGCCGGGAAACATTAAGAAGATCAGCTTCCCGAAGACATATCCCCACTCAAGTCTTCACTTCCTAAAGCCCATCATCATCCTCCTCGGCAGACCTTATCCACCTCACTCATCCCTTCACTCCTTCATCCCTTCTTTCCTACCTACTCCTCACCCCTTCCCTTATCCCTCCCCTCACCATTCCCCTCCTCCACCCCTTCTTCTTCCATCAATAAATCCTTAAACTTATATCTTGTGACGTGGTCCTTGCTAGTGAAATGGAGTTAATGTGTTAACTTAGGTTCGGGAGCAGGACCATGCCTCAAACCACACCTCTAATCATCCAAGTAGCCTATATATGCCCCACTAGCAAGACGTTCTCTGTCTTGTTACGTTTTGTCGATCCCACCCCTCCTTTGCCTTCCTCGTGTTCACCCTTCCATGTTTTGTTCTCTCCAGGTTCTCGTTGGTCGCTGTTGATGGTGCCGTTGGGGGATCATAAGCGGGCCGGAAAACATTAAGATCAGCTTCCCGAAGACATATCCCCACTCGAGTCTTCACTTCCTAAAGCCCATCATCATCCTCCTCGGCAGACCTTATCCACTTCACTCATCCCTTCACCCCTTCATCCCTTCTCTCCTACCTACGCCTCACCCCTTCCCTTATCCCTCTCCTCACCCTTCCCCTCCTCCTCCTCCCTTCTTCTTCCATCAATAAATCCTTAAACTTATATCTTGTGGCGTGGTCCTTGCTAGTGAAGTGTGCTTTAATGAGACCTGTTAGTCAGATTAAAAGTAGGTATTAGAAAATAAATTTAAAATCTGTTTGAAGCAGATTTTCAATATACTTTCCATTAAGTCCACAGTTTTGTAATACATTTTTTTTATAAGTTTGTTTTATGGTTTAAAGTCTAGTTTTATTTAAAAATGAACCTATTGGTGGGCCGAACTAGGTTCACCCATGGGCCTGATTTGGCCCCTAAGCCATCACTTGAAAAGCCCTGATATAAGGTAATTTGTTCCACTTTGTGAATAGAGTTACTGAAAGAAATTAACTCCAATATTTTAATTTATTGTACTTGTGCTACTTTAAAGGGGACCACACATGCAAAATTCACTTTTTAATGTTTTTTTACTCAACTTTGGGTACTTACTTCATAAAAAAACAGTCCTTGTGCCAAAAAAATGCACCCAGTGGTTTATTTACTCTAAGTAGATTTATTTGTCTGTGATTAAAAACGCTTCGTTTCACACTTCCTGCGGTTTGTGACGTCACAAACCGTAGCCAATCACCTCAAACCTGAGTCCAGCCCCTCACCTAGCAACCCCTGGTGATGCTCCACCCACTTGAGTATAAAAGATGTCACGGTTGCCTAGCGGTTTAGGAGCTGACCTGGCGGTCATTTATTCATTTATTTAGCCCCCGGGGGGCTAGGGGTTTGCCCTGCTCCAGCCATGCAGCACATCTCGAGTAAAACCAGAATGTTTTATTACCTTGTTTGAATGAACTCTGTCTCGTTGAAACTGTGCACACACACTCTCGCGGTTTGGACTTGTTTCTTATATGATGGACTACTTTTGCACAACTGTCAGTTTGGTTGAGCGGTTACGACACTTGAGCGGCACGCAGGAGACCAGAGATCGCATCCTGTCAACGGCATCTTTTTTTCCCCCCTTTTTTTTAAAGCCTTTTGTTTCTGAGAAATCGGGGTGAGACTAGATATATACATCGACATAATAATACTTTATAATTGTTATTTTTACGTTTTAGTTCAATTTTTAGTGTAATATCGCTCCCAACGCGCAGCCGGCAGAAAACTGTGCAAACACACACTCTCTCGCGGGGCGACAGTCTGTACCATCAAGCACCACTGATCGATATATTTTCAGATTAGCAACTTATTTATTTTAAGAATACCTTTCACTTCATCAAAATCTAATCAAAACTTCAGCGTTCTAAATGTAGGTGGTTGTGATTGTTTCTTATACGATGAAAGACTGCTTTTTGCATAACTGCCCGGTTGGCCCAGAGGTAGTGAATTGGACTCGTTATCTGAAGGACACGGGTTCGCGTCCCGGTCGCGGCATCTTTTTTTTTTTTTAAGCCTTTTGTTTTGCAGACCGCCGGCGAAGACACCATCTGCGTGCGGGAGTTACTGGGAGCTACTGACTTTTGAGGTCCGGGGGTCCGGTCAAAGGTTGCCTCATGCGGATAAATTAACTGGAGACATTCTGTGAACTTTGTTTGTGTGTGGACTGAAGCAGCGATCGCTCCCAAAAGAGCTGCATGCAATGAGCGGAGCTAACACCGCCCGCTCGGAGGAGGAAAAGCTATCAGTGGACTAATGCTAAAAAAAGGAGCTGCAAATGGCGGCGCGCGCAGAGGGCTTTTGGTAAGTTATCTTAAGCTACTAGCACTAACAGTAAGTCAAATGAGTAATAAAAAAGAGCTAATTTTAAAATAACAACATATTAGAGATACTGGCTGTTACAGAGGGCGTAGTTAATGTAAATAGGTCTTTGTAGGGCGTGGCTTTCAGACCTCATTATTCATAAACCGGTCGTTTAGAACGGAAGTGAAATTTGGCAGAATTAGAAAGGGGATATTTTATTATCTAAGCATTATTTTGTGTATAAAATTGACTGAAAATGGTCTGGATAGCCCACAGATAAACCACAAAAAATTATATATCCTACATTTGGTCCCCTTTAACAAACAATAGCGTACATAATTAAGAAATAAATAAAGTAAACTTACCGATGGCGATATGAAGACGATGCCCAAAGCAGGACAGTTGCGTCCAGTTATTCAATCTGAGCGCTTTGATAACGTTGGCACCGCTATCTGTTGTTATGCACACCTGTTTTTCTTCGTCGAGATGCCAAGACCGGAGAAACTCTTTCAAGCCAGCTGCAATATTCTGTCCTGTGTGATCCTCTGGAAAGAAGCTGGTCTCCAGGTTTGAGCTACACAGTTCCCAGTCACTGTTTATATAGTGTACAGTCAGACTCAGGTACGGCTCCGTGGTCCGACTTGACCATAAATCCGTGGTTGATGCGTAATAATTCGCAGATGACACTACCGCTTGAACATTTTTACGGTATTCGTCGTACATGTTTGGGAGCGCCGTCTTGGAAAAATATTTTCTTTTTGGGAGGTTGTATTGTGGGTCTAGCTTCTTAACAAGATTACTGAAGCCTTCCTTCTCCACAGTTTGGATTGGTATCATATCTTTCGCTAAACAAATTGTAACAGCTGTAGTGGAACACCTCATCTCTGATATTTTAGGCTTGACCTTCAAGTACACCTCTCTGCATCTCTTTGAAACTCTAAGTGTTACACTTTCTTTAAGCTCTCAAGGAAACAAGTGACAATATTATTGTTACAATTATTTTGAATTAATGGACACTAATTAATCAGATTGAACTTTCTCTTTAATGTGTGTTAATTCAGAATTGATCTACAGTATATTTTGTCATTTAATGATGATCTGTTACTTGCATGAGTTTGACCCTTCTGCTGGTTTATTTCTGCAGAGCAAGCAGGTTTTAATATTATGGCACAGTTCAGGGTAAACTTTTAACTTGTAACTTCCTTCTCTGTTTTGTCTGTGAAAGTTAGCCATAATATTCTCTGTGCTCACAGGCCAGGCCATCTGGCCGATTCTGTAAACAGTTTTCCTGTTGTCCGTCAGAGACATTTCTGCCTATGGAAGCAAACTTCCATCTTTTATTTTGTTAAACCAGCCAGCAGTTATTGAGGAGGTGGGGGAGACCCCGCCTCCCATATAAAGATCCATTTCCTGCATTTTCATTTTAGTGTTGAAGGAGAGAACTTGCTACCAACTGGTTTCTCCTCTGGAAAAAGCTGGAAACGTCCCGGTCATTGTGTCAATTAGACCTACGTTATCAGCAGAATCACAGTAAAGCCTTACTGTGATTCCTTCACTCATTTCTGAAAGAATTTGTTTTCTGAAGTTTATTTTGAAAATCAGTCAGTGCGCTTGGCTCCGTTCCTGCTGGGAGAAGCGTTCTTCTTGCTCGTCTGAATCAGCTCACACACGCGGAAGCCATCTGGACGTGAACTGGACAACATAGTCCGTTAGTGTCCACAAACTTCAACTATTATCTCCATTTCGTATCGTCAACAGGTAACGAGGCGTTGATGTGTTCTGAACATGTGAGAAGCCCAGCTGAGACCTGTATGGGAAGGTTGCCACCCTGGTTGGTTCAAATAATCAACTTCGGTTAACTTAGCTTTCAATCTTTTATCTTCCATTCTATTTCTTCATTTTCTTAACACAGTGAAACTAAGTAATGTGCCAACAGTTAAATTCTAACTGTCTGTTTGTTTTAATTTGAATTCTTGTCAACGTAGTTATTAAATCAGAGCTAATATCGATACAAATGTTTAATGTACTTTTATGATAATTTCAATAAAAGGTCTATTTTCTGGTGGACCAACATAAGTTGAAGTCTCTCGTGAAATTACATTTTTCCTAGTCACAGTTAAAGCAATTTAATATCGGAAAAAGTGTGAACTCGCGAATTGGTGGTAAGTTTGTGCAGATAAACTCTGCTCAGACCTGCGCATCTAAAATATAGGTAAGTCAGTAAACTGACCAATAAGTCCTATATTATTACAATAATGGTGGCCCTGTAAGTGTTTAAATACCTTACAGTATATATATTGTTACATATAATGGTGGCTCGTCCGAGTCCCTAAGACGATTATTAAGTTGTTTTGGGTAGCTATTGTCACGGTATTTGTTGGCATAGTTCTGCATCCTGTTGTGGACTTATAGAATAGTTTTGGTTGGTGATTGTCTCATAGATTGCTAATCGTGGTATTGTCTGGTGCGTTTCCCGTTAGAATTATCTTTTCTTTCACATTTCAACGTATGTTTGAAGCTGCGGATGAATGAATGTTTGTGTTTGTGAGACGTTTCACAATGTGTCGCGAGGCTGCATGCATTTTTCATTGTTGTGACCGCCGTGTCACCACTGCTTCATTTTCTGCGGATTGCTGTTGAAGGTCTGTTTCACACATTTGCTGCTCCATTTTACCTAATCTGTTACAACGTGTTGTTGGCTGAGGTTCGGGTGAACCCAATCGGCTTTGGACCGGACGTTCCGACCTCCGGTTCCGGTAGACGTAAAGTCCGTTGTTTAAACAGTTAGCGTGTTGCCTTCTCTGGAAGGCGTGGGGGGTAGCCTGAATGTGATTGGGCTTGTTGGCAGTATTTTCTGTGGTGTATTCTACGTTTATTTTGTGATAGAGTGTCCAGAACTTTGGGTCGAGCTAACGTTAGCGGTTCCGAGGCATTTGGCGACACAAGTGCTGTGATTGGTCCATTGTGTGTCGTGTTCAAAAAAGTTGGTTCTGTAGACTGCTGGTTGTCAGATTCATTTTTGCACACATTTCTGACAGTTTATCTGTGTTGTTTGGGTTCTATGCACGTGATATTGTCGAAGACTGGCTTAACCGCGGTGTTTTGCGATATTTATGACTGTTTTTAGAACGTTGAAAAGTCCGTTCCACGCTAACGTTCGAACGACCGCAGGTCCGTGAACGCACCGCTCGAACGGCACGTCACACGTGAGTGATGTCAGGTTTGGAAGACTACATTTCCCATGAACACTTGGGTTTTAGAACTACATGTTCTGTCTTCGCTGTGATTGGTCGATTGCGTTGTAAGTGTTGACGCTTGAGGGGGTGAGGAGCTCACTCCTCGTCAACTTTCACTTCAGCTGCTTGTCCCAGACAAGTTTCCATGCTTGTTTGTCCGTTACTGTCATTGAAAAGACTGTTTCAACGCGGTGTTTTTGAGATTTTAGTGGATGTATGAGTAAGTTGTTCAGAGGCTACCGATCGCCATGTGACCGTGTCACGTGACACCGGGAGCTACAACTGCTTTATGAGGACCGACTTTTTTTTTCTTTTAAACGTAGTTTAAAAAGTTTCACAGTTCAACCGATTTTGCTCACATAATTTCGTTTTTGTGAGCCTGGGGTTCTAGAGGTTTGTCACGTGAAGGCTCTAGAGCTTTCTGATTGATGTTTTTGGTCCGTTGTTAGACGTCTGTGAATGTTAGGAGCTGCAGCTTCGCTCACAGGTGACAACAGCGCCTCTATAGCGGTCGGAAAGAGAATTGCTGTCGCTATGATAAACTTATCCGGCGCGGTACCCCCATCTGCTGGTTGCATTAGACTACAGTTTGATGCAATAAGGTCCACATGTCAGCGTTCCTGTTTTTTTAAATAGAGTACAGTGGTGTGTTTGACACATAGCATCCTTCATTTGATGTTCACATATAATCAGATGTTGAAAGCAGAACAGTTACACAGAATTAATACAGACTTGTCTGCTTTTTGATAAAACTTGACACTTTTATCATAAATTCTGTGCAACAAGGCTGTCTAGCGTATTTTAGACTGCAAGTTTAAAATAACACACAAGAGGCACCTTTTGTTTTGGTTTTCACAAAAAATCACACAAAAATAGCCGACCTTGATGGTCGTCTCATGGGTCGACAATTTAATAATAATCACAGATTTTTGTTAAATTTCACATCTTGAATGTTACTGAGCAGCAGCACACGGCCTCCTATTTATTTTGGATACAAGTTTATTTAGAATAACAAGCTGGTAGGCCTTGCTCTCTATGGTGGCTTCATTTAATTTGTGTTTCACAAATTTCCAGATAAGATGGCGGCCTCTGCAAATGAGGCTCCTGATACCTCGACAGCTGATTTCGACACTGAGCGTCGTACACGTACGGTTCCCATGGATGATGTAGACAAAGCGTTAGTGTCTCTCACAACTCCCATCACCACCTATGGGGTTGAGGTGGATGCTCTGTCTGGAGTACAGATAGAGGAAGCTTTAAAAGTTTTGGCTGACGGTGCTGCGTCAGATAAGACAAAGCAGAAAAGCACTGAACGCCTGGCAAACTGGCACTTTTGCTGAAGGCCAAATTGGACCTTGTGGTGGTCAGAGGCGATGAGCTCTCGAAAGAGCGGGATGCTGCAGTCGTGGAATGCCATGCTGCTGCTGACAGATGTGATAAGCTTCAGGCCGCAGCGCTGCAGGAGGTTGAGTCTTTAAGGCTACAGCTGCAGTCACTCACAGCCTCACATGAGGACAACATTCGTGCTAGGGAGGATGCTTATAGCAAAGCTCTGGCAGACAATGATGCATTGCAGCAACAATGCAATGTGTTAACAGCTGAGAATGATGATGTGATGGGGAGGTTGGAGACGTGCGAGTCAGAGAGGGATAATTATAACCTGTATTGGCAGGCGTCACAGGCGAGTATGGCTCTAGTTCAACAGAAGTTGACAAGATGTGAACAAGAGATGGTTGTGTTCGAACAACGTTTGTCGGTTCTACAAGGTCAAAATGATGGCCTGAGTGCCCAATTAACAGATTGTAAGTCTGAATTGGCCTCTACTACCGATAAACTCAGTAAGGAGAGGAGGACGTGTGTGGAGCTCATGTCAAAACTGGGCAAAAGTACTACACTACCAAATTGTGGGAATTCAGTAAGTTTTTGAGAGTCTCTCCGCTTTTAGATATAACAGATCGAGGGCGTTGTCTGTCTAAGGCTGGATCTAAGGTTAAATTGAAGTCACCTCCAATGATCATATTAGAACTGATAAAATCCGGTACTGCATTAAAAAGGTCCCGAAAAAAAATGGGGTCGTCAAAATTGGGCCCATATACGTTTATTAATGTAACTGGTGTTGAGTTTAGCAGCCTACTTACGATCAGATATCTACCTCTAGGATCCGAAATTATCTGATTATGGGTGAATGGTATGTTTTTCTTTACCAGTATTGCAACCCCCCTAATTTTTGTGCTAAAGTTCGACTGGTATATATGAGAAGCCCATGAGGGGTTGAGGACCTTAGCTGCTGTTTTCTTAATGTGAGTTTCCTGAAGAAAACAAATGTCAGCTTTCAAAGCACGGAGGTGCGCATACACTTTGCCTCTCTTCAGAGGACTATTTATCCCTCGAACATTCCAACTGATAAAATTAACCCCGCCCTTGTGGTGTTTATATGGGCCTGCTAACATTTGATTGTGTATAATTTATTAACTTGTAGTTGTATGACTGTGAACTTATCTCCAAAATAAATAAAATAAACTGATTTGCAAAAAACACCTTTCCTACTCAAATGTCTAATCCCACCCCACCCCCAACCTAACTGAACCCCACCAGGAGCAAAGTCTCCAATCCCCCAACGTAAAGCCAGACCTATCAGTCCACTAAGGGCTGAACTAGTAACATGGCTTCCCATCTTCCCAACCAAGACCGCCAACTCAACACAATAAGCAGCATTAAAGTAGCTGAATATAATGATTTCACCCAGTAATTTAAGCTATTAATTACTCTTTACATTACTCATGTTCAGATATAATGAGAAAAATATTGTCCAACCTGTTCAGTTCAGTCCCAAGCCGTTACCTCACGTCTCAGAAAATTGTCCGCATCTTCTGGAGTGTCGAACACAGCGGTGTTACTGTTCACGGTGACCACAAACTTAGCAGGATACCGAAAGCCATACCGAATCCCTTTGGATTTGCATTTCTCCCTGATGACCTGAAACATCTGACGCTTCTTCATCACCGTCGAGGTGAGGTCAGGGAAGATGAACACCGGGCGCCCGTCATACTGAAGAGAGCCCTTTTCCCTCGCCAGCCGTAGTACTCGCTCTTTCTCCTGGAAATAGTGCAGCTTCACGATGAAGGCCCTCGTCTTTCCATCCTTCGCCTACGTCAGACTCCGATGCGCCTGATCCACTTCAATTGGCCGGGTAAAGTTGTCTTCTCCCAGCAGCTGTGATAGGAGTTTGATGACGAAATCCAGTGGTTTGCCGTTCTCCGCTTTTTCAGGTATGCCCACAATACGAATATTCTGTTGACGTGAGCGCGCCTCCAGATCTTCCAGCCTAGCCTGCTGCTGAGAGCATCGGCTAGGCTAACATACTTCTTCTCCAACTCTGAAATCCGTCCGTCTTGTGATTCGGCTATGGCCTCAGTGGATGCCACGCGGACAGAATTGTCAGATATTGCTGCCCTGAGGTTAGATATTGAGCTGTTGAGCTCAATAAATCTCACGTCAACCGCACCACTCAACTTGTTAATAGCCGCCAGGACGTCTTCGTTAGTTGTCGAAGGGTTCGAAGGGCTAATGCTAGCTTCTCCAACACATGCTAGCTTCGTTTGGTCGTCTAAAATGTCATTCCCGGAGCCTTTATCTTTTTTAGTATTCCTTCGTGTTGTCATCTTTCTTAAAGAGCAGTCCTTTACTCTGCGAGTCAATCCACCTGAGATTATTAAGTGTTTAGAGTGAAAAATAGTGAAGTTGAGTCGGAGCTTCCTCAAACACGTCTACTCCAGCTTGAGACCAAACCACACCCCCTTCTTTTTCTTTTCAATATCATTTATTAGCACACAAGCACAAAGGCAGATATATACCCATGTCCATCCATACAAATACCTCATTAAGGAATACATCCATGATTTATCTTCAAGAACAACACTTTGATTATTTCTAAATCATAAATAATCAACCCTCAAGGATTATGTTTTTACCTGGGTGTTTTATTATTTTTTATATTTGTGATAATGTGTATGGTTTATCTATATTCTCATAAGCACAAGTATAGGTACATTAAGGTTTGTCACACTGAATATTAATGGAGCCGGTAGCCAACATAAAAAATATAGAATCTTTAACCAGATTAAAAGATTAAAGGCAGATGTTGAAATTCATAACTTACCCTCAACTGTGGATGAGCTAAAATCTCCTGAGTTTCCTAATGTATTCTCAGCCTGCTATAACTCGAGACAAAGAGGAGTAGCAATATTAATACTGTACATAAAAATGTTAACTTCACAGTATTAGACACAGTTATAGACCCGTACGGTAGATATATAATATTAAAATTATCCATACTCAGCCAAAAATATTGTATTGTTAGTATACTGTATATGGGCCAAATGTGGCCGCCGCCGCTTTTTTCATGATCTCTTTTCTATTTTATCAAATCACATGGATTGCTCAATGGTACTGGGAGGTGATCTTAACTTTGGTCTAGATGACAAAATAGACGGGCTGAATACAGTAGGATATTCTTTCTTTTCATATATGCATCACCCTTATTCTTGTCTGGATTATTTCATAGTAAGCAATCCATTGCTGACCAACATTTCAGACACTAAGATACACCCGATTGCTTTCAGCGATCATGCACCAGTTACTTTAAATTTAGCTAATAAGAAAAAAATCCCCAAAAGTATAAACTGGAGATTAAATACATCACTGCTAAAGGACGAAGAATTTAGACAATATTTAAAAAAAGAATGGACATCGTATTTAGAGTTTAATGACTTGCCAGGAACATCAGCTTGTACACTCTGGGAGGTTGGGAAAACAGCAGAGGTGTCAAGTAACGAAGTATAAATACTTCGTTACTTTACTTAAGTACAAATTTTAGTTATCTATACTTTAGTAAAGTAATTATTTTTCAGCCTACTTTATACTTCTACTTCTTACATTTTCACGCAATTACTGGTACTTTCTACTCCTTACTTTTTAAAAATAGCCTCGTTACTTTTCTTTCATTTTGCCGTTTTTTTTTTTTCATTCAGCTAGTCATGTTAAAAAAAAATTGTCCAGAGAAATTGCGCCATCCGGATAGAGTGAAATCGATTGTGGTTGGATGAGAAGTTTAAACTTATAGCATTCCGACACCTTATTGGTTTGTATGCGATCCATCGCACCTGAACATGATGACACATCACGTCACGCGCCAGAGCAGGTCTGTGGTCGCAGCAGAGTAGCTTGAAAATGTCCGTGGCAGAGACTGAAGAGAACTCGAAGGAAATGTCACAATCAAGCACCAGCGAGGAGGTTGGTAGCCAAGAAGACCAGCCGATCCATGTACATCCCTGGCCGTACCTCGAAGATTTTTTTGAAATGGTTGGATACAAAAACAACTCTTTTCGTATGCGCTGCAAGCTCTGCGCACCCAAGTACAATGAGCTAATGGCTTTCAAAAACTCTCCATCTAATCTGAAAAAACATATTGAGGTAAGCTGAAAGTTTTTTTTTATTTTTATCAGTTGATTACTGACTTCTAGTGACCTAGTAACATACTAATGTTGTATAATGTGTGCCATCTATCACTTAAGCTGAATACAGCACTTCCAGCCTCAGCAGCCTGTGAAAGACTGTTTAGTGTTGCTGGGCTGATCTTCAGTCCAAGAAGAGCATGCATTGGCTCAAAGAACTTTGAAAACCAGCTGCTTTTGCGGCTGAACCAAGCCTATTGGTAACTCTTGAACGTTCCATGTTTGGCTGAAAGTAAAATGTAGATGCATCAATAAAAGTAATTGATGACATGTTTTGAAGTTTGACTTTTTGCAATTAGTCATATCTTCAGCTCCATGAAACATATGGTAATGCTCAATAATACCCCTATATGGTTATTTTAATATATTTAAATTTGCATTTAAATGTGTCTATTTTCAATGGGCATATATGCAGTTAAGACAGGTAGCTTAGTGCACCCCTAGTTTTTCAACATTAACAATATAATATAATCTAGTCTAAAAAAATGATTTTTGTGGGGGAGGTGGGGTTGTATACAATAGTATGTGTGGTGCGGCCTAAGCATTTGTCTTTGTTGTTGCTTTTTCTTACGCTACTTTTACTTTTATACTTTTAAGTAGTTTTGAAACCAGTACTTTTTTACTTTTACTTGAGTAAAAAGCTAGAGTTGATACTTCTACTTCTACAGAAGTATTTTTAAATCCCAGTATCTATACTTCTACTTGAGTAATGAATGTGAATACTTTTGACACCACTGGAAAACAGTTTCATTCATTCATTCAACCTTTATTTAGTCAGGTAAATCTTTTGAACCTCATGGGCTCATTTACGAAAGCGACCTGCTAAAACTAAAGAACAATGAACAGCAGTGATAGAATTTCATTAAACAATAAACAAACAAACAATAAACAATAGAAAACAAAAAGAGAGAAAAAAACAAAAGATTTTTTTTTTTTCTTTTTTTTAACAAAGTATCAAAAAACTAGCAAAACATTATAAGGTAGACGTATAAAATCAAAGACAGGAACAAATCTGCATTGGTTTTTGCCAGGATTCCAACAGATTCTGAAAACCATTTAGAGAAGTCAAGGTCGAGAGCTTCAGATCTTTTTGTAAGATATTCCATGAAGCAGGAGCAGAGTAGGAGAAGGCCCTTTTTCCAAGTTCAGTCCTCACTGACGGAACACTGCAGGTAATCATGTCCTGAGAGCGCACACTGTAGCTGCACTCACGCAAAGACATGTAGGAGGAGATGTATGAGGGCAGCAGACCAAGAAGTGATTTAAAGATGAAGATGTACCAGTGGAAGAGTCTGCGTGAGGTTAATGATGTCCAATTAACCAGTGAATACAGGGTGCAGTGGTGGGTACGATAATCACAACCAGTTATGAATCTTAGTGCACCATGATAGACCACATCCAACATCCGCAGGGTGCTTGTAGGAGCATTCATGTAGAGAATGTCACCGTAATCAATGGAGGGAAGGAAAGTCACAGATACAAGGCGTTTCCTAACATTCAGTGTTAGACATGATCTGTTTCTGAAAAAGAAACCCAGTTTAACTTTCAGTTTCTTCACTAGGTTTTCCACGTGGAGTTTAAAAGAGAGATGTGAATCGATCAGGATACCCAGATATTTATAGGAATCAACAAACAAACAAACTCAGTTATGAGAAGCAAAATAATATCCTATTCAACAAATGAAAAGAAAAAAGAAAATAAACGTATTGAGGAATAAGAGAAATCCATTAAATTATTAGAAGGTTTACAAGGAGAGGAAACACAGCAAAAACTATGCAAGTTAAAATTAGAACTAAATGAATTTGACAAGAAAAACAAATTCTTAATACAAAAACTTCTATTGGAAAATTTTGAACATAGTAATAAATCAGGGAGCTTTTTAGCAAAACAACTCAAATTAAACAAAGAAAAAACATCTAAATATGGTATCAAAGACTCAAATGGAAATATAACTTATGATGAGGGAAAAGTAAACATTGTTTTTAGAGATTTTTATAAAATTCTGTACACTCAAATAAATCCAACAGATGCGGATATCAATCAATTTTTGGAGAGAGTAACACTTCCAAAACTAGACAGTAGTTAATCATCAGAACTAGGGATGCACCGATCCACATTTTCTTACTTCCGATCCCGATACTTAACTCCGGGTATCGACCGATACGATCCTGTTCCGATATCATCATCACGTGTGTAACACCATATTCTGTGACTACTTTTTTAACATTGTGTGAGTTAAACCCAACGAAGACACTCTGAACGTCACAACAAGAAACACCCAAACTTTAATAGCACACAAGAGGCAGGTCTATATCACAAATGTTAATCTCACTCATGGTGCTGCCTGTAACACTAAAATACTGCTAAGCATTATGGGAAAGACAACACAGTCCACTCCCCGTATATATTCACTGATAAAATATTGGAGCTATCCACCTTATTCCTGAGGGTGTCACTGTAGAAGCGATTGTGTGTCCTGCTTCCGTTTGACCCCGGAAGTAGAATTTCGGCATTGGCTCCTCGTTGTTTACTTGCTAATCTGTGCGCGTTGTTGAAGTTCTGTTAAAGTTCTGTTTTCTGTTATTTCGAGCTAATATTGTCACGAAGATGTCCTTGAGGAGCTCGGGTACCTGTTGCGCTGTTCGTGGCTGTACGAATAATCAGACGAAGCTGAATTTGTGGCTGCAACTAGTGTGTGTTGAACATGCTCCGAAAACAAAAACCTGCATCCTTCTTTGTGGCTGGGCTACGAGAAACCACCTGAAAAAAGTCACTGTATCCTCCAGAGGATCGAGAACACCAGGTATGATTTAAGACACAGCTTTTAGTGTTATGATTTTATGTAGTAAATGATACTAATATTTTCGTTTATAACTGGCAAATAAACACACGCACCTATGTATGTATGCTGTGTGTGCGTTTATTTATACTGTATATATATATATTTACATATATATATATATTTACATATATATAATCTAGGTGTGTGTGTGTGTTCATAAATGAACCCTAATGTTTGTGTACTGTACTTTTACTTTCAGATGGGCTTGATGAGTGTGGAGCTGCTCAACACCACCAGTCACATACAGCATGACTGTTGGAATGTGGATTGACATAATGTCAGAACAAACCAAGGACCTTATTCTATGGTTGCCCCGTGAAACAATTAAAGCAACATGTTTTGCAGAAAGCTAAAAACTTGGACTCCAGAAGTGAATCATACATGCAAATAACACTGTGAAATATTTATTGGCTGTTTCTCCCTCTGGAATAATCATGTTTATTTCAGATGCTTATGGTGGTAAATGCAGTGACAGGTATATAACACAGAACTCTGGGTTTCTGGACTATCTGCGTGCTGGAGATGAGGTGATGGGTGATCGTGGTTTCACAGTGAGGGACCTGCTGCAAGAGCTATGGTGTCAATTTAATCATTCCAGCATTCACACGCAAAGGATGCCAGCTTATTTCAAGTGAGAAGTGAGAAGACATTAAATGTAAACATTTTTCTCAAACATGTACAGTACTGGTGTACTTGCTGTAAACGTAACACAACTCTTAACATGTTTTTTTAAAGGATGCAATGTTAACTATATTACATTAGAAAAGTATTTGCTAAAATGATTCATTTGTTATGTACAATAGTTGACTGTTAACCTTCTTACAAGGTTAGTTTTTTGTGTGCACTATATCAGTTAATTTTGGATTAAACTACTGTTTCTATCTAAATGTCACTTTTGTCATTATCAAGTTTTTAAAGATCGTTTCCTGTCTATTTCATTATTTGTTTTCATTTACTGTATTTTATTAAAAGTTCTCAAGGTGCTTCATTTGTGAATCAGTAAAGTCTTTGTCAAAAGAAATGTCAAGCTCCAGGTGCTCAGTTGGTGTCCAGATAAACATCTTGCAGCTCAAAAGTCCAAAGCACATCATTGTTAGCTGGACCTGGTGATGTGGATTTTTAATGCTTAGACTGGACTCTGTGTTTGCCTTAAGGTAAATAAGAAAGTGTCCCACCTCTCTTAACATAACAGGACCAACCTTGTTACTGTGAAGATACTAATAAGCTTCAGAGCTTTTCAGATTGCTCATCGCTTCGCCATCTGAAGCAACTGTCAACAAAGTAGCTAAGTATGCTAGTAGCTAAACATGCTAGTGTACGTTATTTTCGGCCACTTCTTCAAGTCGTCCTCCCACCCCTCAATAGCTGTAGGTAGCGGTAAAACAATATCTCCACATTTGAGTTGTGATCGTTTGTGTTCCCACATATTTTATGACCTAAAACCTCTGACGAAAACCGGTTAGCGCGTTGCTAGCGTGTAAAAAAAGTGCCGGTTCTGTTTCGGCGGAAGTCGTTCACATAATTCGCGCAAGGCATCATGGGGGCTAGGAATAAGGTGGATAGGAAAAGAGTTCAAAAAAGTTTTTTATGTGGACACTTTTTTTAATTTTTTTGATTCATTTAAAGTTTTTATTCATTTTACATATTAATAAAAACAACATAAAAGATAATGGCAAAAAAACCATTTCATAAATTTGTGAAATAATTAAATTAAATTTAAATTTGTGAAATAATTGAATTAAATTAAACATTGTTCTGGGAAATAAAACAGATTCAAATAACATCAGTACATTTATAAATTCAATGTATAGTTTAAATCTGTAACCGTTGATCAAAGCCAACAAGAATTACAACTCACAGTGCCACAATCAAAAATGAAACTTAAAAACAGTGGGACAGTCAACCACCCTTGCACATTACGTTTAGTTTTAGAGATAATTATGTTTATAGTTTTTTTAAATAGGTTTAGAGATTCATATTTTTTGCTTTATGGAGTCGAAGACAAAAATTCAACAATGGCAAGACTCACCTAGCTGCATCGAATCACTCATCAAATGTCCACCTGGATATAAGGCGCCCCTTTCCTCAGCTCTTCCTGTTTGCCCGTTGCCAGTCTAGTCGCCTCCCTCCACCTCCCCGTCTCCTCCCGGGGTTTCTGGTTCCTCGGTTCTCCCCTGTTCTTCGTCCCGCCTCCGCCGCCTGGGGTTGTCCTGCTCGCCTTCGTCTTGGTCCTGCTGCTGTGTGCGTTCCTGCTTCCTGTTCCCTGCGACCCAGCCGGTCATGGCAGATGGCCGCTTGTCCTGAGCCTGGTTCTGCTGGAGGTTTCTTCCTCTCGAGGGAGTTTTTCCTTCCCACTGTCGCTTCGTGCTTGCTCAGGATGGAGGTTCTGCGCTGGTGTTCGTCTCAGGGTTGTCCGGAGCCGTCGGCCGCTGGCTGGCCGTCATTCACGTACCGGTGGGATGGATTGGACGTCTGCGATCCCTTCTCCACCACCGGGTTCGGGTCCCGGGGGGGTAGATATCCATAATCTATCTCCCTATGCCGGACATTCTGCCCTCCGCCGGGGCCCGAGCGCCAAAGAAACCTTAATCAATAAAACATTTTAATTGTATTCTCTCTCTCGTTTTGTGAGTCTCTCCAGGTTGAATTGTTTGTGAAACAAGGTCAGAGGAAGCTGTTTCTGGTTCGGTTGATTGAACATGTTGTTACACTATATTTTTCATTCATTCAACCTTTATTTATACAGGCTAGCCTCGTTGAGTCACGGGGACTCATTTACAAGAGGGACCTGTCTCACTCACACCAAACAACCATCCACTCTCACACTCACACCTAGGGTCAATTTAGAGTCACCAATCAGCCTAACAAGCATGTTTTTTGGTCTGTGGGAGGAAACCGGAGTACCCGGAGGAAACCCACGCATGCACGGGGAGAACATGCAAACTCCACCCAGAAAGGCCCCGGACCGGGATTTGAACCGGCAACCTTCTCGCTGAGAGGCAGCAGCTCTACCAGTTGTGCCACCGTGCTGCCCATATTCTGTGACCTGCAACAGTGCATGCAACACCACCCCCTATGGTCACAATATACTGTAGCTGTTAAGGGGAGTGGACTATGTTGTCTTTCCCATAATGCTTAGCGGTATTTTAGTGTTACAGGCCATACCATGAGTGAGATGGACGTTTGTGATATAGACCTGCCTCTTGTGTGCTTTTAAATTTGGATGTTTCCTGTTGTGAGACTCGGTGTCTTCATTGGGTTTAACTCATACAATGTAAAGGCAGTAGTCACAGAATATGGTTTAACACATGTGCTCTTTGTACGTGTATCATGGATCAGAAATATCGGCAGGAAAAATCCGATATGTAAATTATGCTGGTGTCGGATGCCGATACCGATACGGGATCAGGACTAGACTCACCATTAACATCAGATGAACTCTGTGAAGCCATTAAAACATGTCTAATAAAAAAATCTCCTGGCCCAGATGGCTATCCAGCAGTGTGAGAGGCAGAGCTCTTGGCTTGTCACGGTGCATGGGTGTGCTCAGCTCGACATGAAAGTCAGTCTGATACAGCATCAGACCTAAATTAGATCCTGTTGTTTCTTGTTCCATCAGCCAAACTATTTTCTGCTTCCCAAAATGAAGACAAATAGCTCAAATCTTCACGTAGATTTAAATTTGTCGGGTTTTAAATTGTCCGCTATTAAAGAGACCAGAGCCCTCTGCCTCACACTCTGCACACTACGTCACAGATGGTGCGTTCGTGTGTAATCGGATTTCCCATGATAAACACGGCTTGAAGTTCAAAATCACTTTTAAAGCAAAATTAAAGTGATTTATCATTTTGTTTGCAAAAACGAACATATTTAAATGAAAACATATATATTTTGAGCAATTTTATGAATAGTAGAAAAATTACGTCAGTGGACCTTTAAGATCTGCCATTTATTAGCACAAATATAAAAAAACATGTTTGCTTCAAAAGTACAAGTATAAGCTCATCTCTGACAGCATGGTGGGAGTATCTGAAAATGAGACAAGTCTTCACTACTCCCATGTAGACAAACACCCGTCTGGAACAATCCTGACATACAGCAAGAAAATAATATGTTAAATTTCCCAGGTTGGAGAGTTAAAGGAATTGAATGTCTGGAACACATATTTGATGGTGTAGACTTTATTCTATTTAATGAATTAATAATACAATATGACATTGACAATAAATACTTCATAGAATATCAACAAATTAAGTCTATTGTAAAAAAGAAATTTAAGCTTAATAAAACGTTTTTAGAAACACCAATATGTCTGTTAGAGTTCATGAATCTTAAACCCCCAAATTATTATCTAAAATATACAAGAAATAGTCTAGAATCGATGACTCCATAACGCTACCTGTTGCAAAATGGGAGACAGATTTATCAATCAACTTTGACCAAAACACCTGGTCTCAAATATGTTTAAAAACATTTAAAATGACTAGAATCTCCAATTTACAATTAGTACAGTATAAAGTTCTCTATAGAGTACATTATACAGGTCAGCGAATGTTTAAGATGGGATTTACATCATCTAACAACTGCTCACATTACACAGGCAATATACCTGATGATTATATCCACGCACTCTGGTTTTGTCCACCCGTTCAGAGGTTCTGGGTCCAGGTTTGTGAAGACTTGTCTAAATGTCTGAAATGTAATATTCCACTCTCTCCAACCGTTTGCTTATTGGGTATCTTTGAAGATGTTACAGTAGAAAATAATACATCCCACATGATTTTCACTGCCTTATGCATTGCAAAGAAAACTATACTCCTGAATTGGAAAAATAAAAATAATCTTAGCATTAATCAGTATAAAAATCTTCTGTTAGATCATATTAGTCTTGAAACAGCATCTGCCGACACATCGGATCAATCTCTCTGGCATTCTTTGATCGGCTCTGTTACATAGTGGGGGTGAGGGGTCTGGGATCTGGCCTTGTGGGGCATTGGGGCTGGTATGGGGGGGTGTCGGGGTTTGGGGCGCCGGGGGGTTGTCGGGGGCTGGGCTGTTGGGGAGTATCTGGGCAGTGGGGCCCTGCTTTCGCCCTGGTGAGGACCTGGGTGGTTCTGGGTGATGTCTGCTGGTGGCTGCATGCTGGCCCTCAGGTGGTCTGTGGCGGCGGTCATGGGTCACCGGTTGGTGGCCTGGCTGTGCTGGGGTGGGTTCGGGGTGGGCACCAGGGGCGTGTGGCTTGGTTCTGGTGGGAGTAGGGGATCTTGGGCTCTGGTGGGCTGGTTGCCGGGCTTTGGGCTGGCTTGCGCTCTGGTGCCTGGCTCTGGGCGGGACCCTCGGCTCGCTGGTGGGTTGTGGGTTTGTGGGCTGGGGGGTGGAGTGTCTGGGGGCATGACCAGTTGCCCGTGGGAGGGGGCAGGTTGACCCAGCCTGAGTGTCTAGTGTGTTATGTGTTCTGAAAGTTGTTAGTATGAGGGGTGGGTGTAATATTTCTTCTGGGGTGGGGACTAGGCGGATGTCCTTGGTGATGGCCTGGGCTGTATGTGGCCTGCTAGCTGGCCCCTTTCTTATGGTGGGGGCCCACTCACGGTGCCTCCTGGCTCTGTCGGCGGGGGCCCTGTCCCTCTCTGGTCTGGAGCTCAATGGGCCTGGCGGTCAGTGAGGTGTCTTGGCCTCGCTCCTTGGGTGGATCCTGGGGAGCTAGGGGTGCTTGTTGGGTCAGCAAGGGAGCTGACTCCCTGTGGGAGCATTTGGTCCTGCAGTTATCTTTTCATTCCTTCAATTCAACCGTTATTTATACAGGCTAGCCTCGTTGAGTCACGGGGACTCATTTACAAGAGGGACCTGTCTCACTCACACCAAACAACCATCCACTCTCACACTCACACCTAGGGTCAATTTAGAGTCACCAATCAGCCTAACAAGCATGTTTTTTGGTCTGTGGGAGGAAACCGGAGTACCCGGAGGAAACCCACGCATGCACGGGGAGAACATGCAAACTCCACCCAGAAAGGCCCCGGACCGGGATTTGAACCGGCAACCTTCTCGCTGAGAGGCAGCAGCTCTACCAGTTGTGCCACCGTGCTGCCCGATTAATCTTCCCATCCCTCACCTCCACCCTCTTCATTTTCAAATTTCATACATGTAGGGATTTTAGGGCTCGGTGTGCTACAACAATTTTACATCTCTGTTAACTAGAGCCACCTGGGACTCAATTTTATTATACACCTTATACATTCACTCACAACATCCTCATGACATTCACATATAGGAACTTGGGGTGGGCAATATGGCTATGCGTGGTGGGATGACACTACTCTCGCCCCTTGTACCTGTGCTAACTTCCAATGATGCATTTAGATAGTAACGGTTTGGATTAGAGTTGGGATGGAGGGGAAACTGGCATTATGCCAGCCTTTGCTCCTTCTTCTTTCCTGTTTTTAATTGCACTTTACAACAACACACATAAACAGCATATTTGGGGGTGGGGTGTGTGTGTCGGGGTCTTATGTTGTTGTGTTTTTTTTCTTCTTCTTCTTCTCTTGCTACCTCCTGGTTCCCTGGTCGCCATTCCGGGGGTGGGGTCAGATGGAAGGGCAGGCCATTGGGTGTTGTCCTGGACCATGGGGGGTTCAGGGCCAGGAGGTTTGCCGCTGGACGGGGCTGGTGGTGCGCCCTCTCTGGGGCTGTTTGGACTCGGGTGTCCTGTCCTGTCGGCTGGGCGATGGTTGGGCCGGATCTAGGATGTCGGCTCCTCTCCGCTCCAGAATGGTTGGGCCTACCTCCTGGGTTTGGGCGTGGGCTACCCCATCTAGGGGGCAGGTACATGTCTTGGACCTAGGGGGTATAGAGTGCGTACCGGGAATATGAATGGAATGTGTCGTTATTGTATGTCTTTGAGTGAGTGAGGGTGAGGATGAGGGTGGGTCTCAGTGATTGTGTCTGTGTATAAATTGCTATGTGTCAGGCTGGGACTTGGACTACCCCCTCTCTGATTGGGGCGGCTTGGTGTCGCACCCCTGCCACACGGCCCCCTAGTGGGATGTGCCCTTGACTGCCGGCACGCTTGGTGTCCTCGGTGTCGGGGACTGGGAGCTTGGGCGTGTGTCGGCTTGGCCTGGTGGCGGCCTGGTGGGGCTTGGGTCCTCTGGTCCTGTTGGGCCTGGACCTGGGGGATGTACGTCCTCGGTACCCGGGCCTTGGGGCCTGGGGCTACATCGGTGCAACGAGTTCCAGCAGGGGCCTTTGAGTATGTCGCTGTTGGCCACGGGGGTTCATTGTGTGTAGTCGCTGGTGGGGCTCTTTTGGTTCTCCCCTATGGCCGTATCTGGGGGGTGGGTGAGTTGCTCGTCCTGTCCGGGTGGCCCTAGGGGCTCCGCGCTCGGGGTCCCTCTTGGGGTCTTGGGCTCTGGTCTCTCCTTTGTCTGCCTCGGGTCTTGGGGGTCAGGTCTCTGATACTTCGTGGTCACTATTGGATGTTCTATTAGAGAAGCCTTATACACTTATGCATGCTCACAACCACACACAAATAGATGCAGGGATGTATATGTGGGAATCGTATGTAGATATGTAGAGGTATATGTGACTGTTGTCAGCTTTAAGACCGAATTATGTAAAAATAAACAAATAAATACTTGAAATCATTTAAATTGTGGGCCCTGAATGTATCATATATTAAAGATTAACTTTTTGAATGGAATTATGGAAGTTAAACACCTTTTTGATGAAATTCAAATATTTTGGAAAGTGTCTGTATATATATATATATATATATACACACACATATATATATATATATATATATATATATATATATATATATATATATATATACTTATATATATATATATATATATATATATATATATATATATATATATATATATATATATATATAATATATATATATATATATATATA
>JBBPBX010029660.1:0-15063 GCA_038048925.1 Garcialebias charrua
AACATAATTTTCTATTTCCCTTTTTTGCTCCACGACTGAAGGCAACATCCTATACTTGTTCTTCAAAAGTTTACACTGTAAATTTAGTATGTTCCATTTATTTTCACCAGAACTCTCCAATAAATAAAAAACTTACAGCAAACAGCATTGCTCAAGCTACATGCACGAAAGTTATTGAGCATGCATCAGGGAAAGTTAAATATGTTTGCCAGTTGTTTTGTCTCACTTGTCTGCCCTAATGCGTTGGACATACAGTACATTGTAAACAGTTTTTTTAATTGACGTCTAATATCCAAACTCGGGCACATGGAGAATTGATGAGGTATGAAATAACAAACAAGTGATTTATTTATCTCTTATTACCTAAAATAAAGCAAAATGTCTATTTTGCATACTTTGTATATTTGTAAAGCTAGAGTTTGTACACTAGAACTGTGGCTGTACCACCATAAAAGTCTTGCGTATGCACCGTACCAACTTCCCAACAGGCTGTCATATTGTCAGTCACAATGTAGCAAATCACTTTTCTTTAAGCCTCAAACACCTGAAACCCACCAAAATTAACACATTAAAATTAGATTTTTGAACTTGGGGTGGCATCACTTCATCACTTCCTGTTACTGCACATGCAAATATCCCAGCAACTGTTCATCTTTGCAATACAATATTAATGTTATCTTTTCAAAAATGCATTCACATTTATTTTGAAAAGATTATGACACATGCACTTTAAAAGTTATACTGTAGCCACAAGGCGGCGCTTGTCCTTTGTGGCTTTGCCTTTTGCCTTTTACCCTTTAGTTGTTTGTCAAAGGATGAAACACAATTTCAGTTTTCTGAGGTCTTAAAATAAAACAGATGTGGTATAACGTTTTATTTTGATAAAGTGCTTTGGGCGAACCGAAATTCAATCCAAAGTTTATTACGTAAAATTTTTCATTCAACCTTTGTTTAGGCAGGTTAATCCCATTGAGCCTCGAGGACTCATTTACAAGAGAGACCTGGTTTCAACAAAGAATGATGACAACTGTGGAAACAATAGACAATCATAAGAGAGGCATACAGATTTTTTTCAAACAAGTTCAAAAAGAAATGTTGAAAAGTAGCAAAACTGAAAGTTATGCACCATAACTCATGTTCCCTGAAGGAAGGGAACGAGGTGCAACATACTTGCTATGGGAATTGCGCCGGGAGCGAGCTCACCTCAGTTTGGATGTTACTGCGTGTGATGTCACTCAGGCTGTTCTTTCTAATACACAATAGAAAGTAGCTTTGAGATGCCTACTGGTCAAAGGCAGACGTTCACACTAGCAGGCATTTTACTGAGCATTTCAAGGGCGTGAATGAATTACGTTCCCATAGCAAGTATGTTGCACCGAGAGACCACACTGAAAGGGAACTGAAAGTTATGCACCATAACTCATGTTCCCTGAAGGAAGGGAACGAGGTGCAACATATCTGGCCCTTTTCAATGCTGAAAGCTCGGTGAAGTGCAATTTTGGAGAAAGTTGGAGGGGCGTCAGTCGCTTAAGTACCTAAAGGGCGGTACCTCTGACGCGGGGTGACGCCCCGGCTGTAAAAGCGTGAATGTATTCCTTCAGGTAATCGCGCGGGGGCGCAATTCCCATAGCAAGTATGTTGCACTGAGACCACACTGAAAGGGAACAGATAGATTACAAGGCAAATGTGGAAACCTAAAAACAGGAACATGTCTGCATTGGTTCTTGCCAGGAGTCAAACAGCAAACAGCCATTTAAGAATCTGTTGAAAAGCACAATAGATTTAAACAGGATGAAAAGGATTATCCAAATCTCTAAAGTTTACAGATATAGAAAGACTGTTATTTAGACATTAACACTTGTGGTGTTAATAAATTCACTTCACTTTATTTATATAGTGCCAATTCACAAAAAGTTGTCTCAGGGCACAGTACAGAAACATCCATATACAGGTAGTCCCCGACTTACGACGGAGTTCCATTCCTACGCATCGTCTTAAAGCTGATGATGAGGCAGAGGGTACAGGTGCTGCAGATGATACTGGTGATGGTGCAGGTGAGTCAGGAGAGGAGCAGGTGTCAGGAGAGGCAGATGATGAGGCAGAGGATACAGGTGCTGCAGATGATACTGGTGATGGTGTAGGTGAGTCAGGAGAGGAGCAGGTGTCAGGAGAGGCAGATGATGAGGCAGAGGATACAGGTGCTGCAGATGATACTGGTGATGGTGCAGGTGAGTCAGGAGAGGAGCAGGTGTCAGGAGAGGCAGATGATGAGGCAGAGGGTACTGGTGCTACAGATGATTTATTTATTTATTTATTTATTTATTTATTTATTTAAGTTAGGACAATGCATATTAATCAACATAACAGCAGTTAGCATCAATGTAAATATGCCGGAGTTAGCACAATAGCTAATTTGCATCCGTTGTCCTAAGGCAGGTAAGAATAAGAAACGTCCCATAAAACAAAAGAGCGGAGAAAAATACAAACATCACCTATATAGCACATAACACAACATAAAATTACAATAAAAATATGATGCCATAAGAAAATAGACAAAGTAATCTACACATGAGTGCACTTCTGATTAGTTTTCAGCCAAAGTTTCAGAGATTTTTTAAAGCTGGAGTAGGTGCCACAGTTCCTGATGGAAACTGGCAGTGTGTTCCATGACTGCGTGCCTCTGATGGACACCACCATTTGGCCAAATTTAGTCCTGCGCCGCTGCACATCACAATCTCCTCTGGTCAGTGCTCTTGTGTTTACTGTACTTGTTTTTTTACTTATAAAATATATTAAAGGAGGAGGAGCAAGTCCATTTAAAACTTTAAAAATCAGGCAAACGTCCATAAAAATCTGATAGCTATTAAAATCCAAAATTTTGTACTTATTTATGATGTTGCAGTAATGATACTGTATTGGCTTTTTGTCAAAAATTTTCAGTGTTTTCTTAAAAAGAGACTTTAGGGGTTTCGTGACGATCTCTGAAGTGTGAGACCATGTAGTATAACAATAGGCTATATGGCTGAAGATCATGGCATGCATGTAAGCCTTTGCTGATTCTGTTGTCAGATAAGGTCTTATATGTTTGAAGTTTGCCAGATTAAGTTTAATTATATGTGAAATTCTCTTTACATGTTGCTTGAAATTTAGATTAGAATCAAAAATGACTCCGAGGTATTTAAATTGTTCAACCACATCTAATGTCTCGCCATTGACCAACACAGATGGATGCCCATCATCTGGTGGCAGCCGAGAGAAAAACATACAGACTGTTTTTTTAGTGTTGAGATGTAAACAAGAGTCCTGGAGCCAGTGAGACACCGGCATCATGGCACTAGAAAGCACAGCAGCAGCTTCATTTTTTGTTTTTCCATGAACATACAATACAGTATCATCTGCATATAATTGCATTTTTACAGTTTTGCAAACATTTGGCAAATCATTAACATATAGGCTAAATAAGATTGGTCCCAGTATTGAGCCCTGTGGGACTCCAGCTGAGCAGGTAAGAAAGGTAGATTGTGAGTTTTCTATTTGTACTGCTTGTTTTCTATCAGACAGATATGATTTCATCCAGCAGAGGGCACTATTAGAGAAATTAAAATGAGTTAGTTTAGCAAGAAGAATGTTGTGGTTGATTGTGTCAAAAGCACGTTTCAGGTCAAGGAACACAGCACCCACAAAGCCGCCCTGATCTAGAAGCTGTTTTAGATTTTCCAGAAGGTAACAGGTGGCTGTCTCTGTAGAGTGATACTTCCTAAACCCGAATTGCATGGGATGGAGAGAAGTTGGGCTTTCATTTAAATGCTCTGTTAACTGCAGAGCAACCCATTTCTCTGCAATTTTCGAAATGATTGGCAAAATACTTATATGATGCTGGTGATATTGGTGCTGTTGAGTGAAGAGGGACAGGTGAGTCAACAGAGGCAGCTGATGTATTACATAAAAATAAATAAAAAAACATTTACTTACCTTGATGGAAGGGGCGTTGCAGGGGAGGGAGACAGGCTTATTGGGAGGGTGATGGTGCAGGTGAATCAGGAGGGGCCGATGAGTCAGTAGAGGCAGCTGCAGCAGAGGTAGAGGGTACAGGATCTGCAGGCCTCTGTACCTTCTTGAAATACTGCTGCAGGTTGCTCTGGACTGACTCCATCTTCTTCTCCTCCAAGATCTCCTTGTTACAAACAAGGGAATCCATGACCCCTCTGGCAGCCCTAGAGTACCTCTCCATGTTTACATCATCTGCCTCAAAGCATGCCAACCCTTGCTATATCAGGGCCAAACCTTTTGACAAGCCCTGCCTTGTGAAATTCTTCGGCTCTGGGGTGGTATTTCTTCCTCTTCCTGTATCATCTGCTTGTCCAGATGAATGAGTTCGTCAGCAGACAACTCCTCTCCTTGAAATGCCAGCAACTCAGTGACATCATCCTCCTCCACCTCCAAGTTCAGCGACCTACTCATTTCCACCACATTCTGGATGACATGGCTCACTGACTCCTGAGACCCTGAGGAATCCTTCACAAACTGGGGACACAGTTTTCTCCAAACACCATTCATGCTGCTCCGCTTAACCCGATCCCAGGATTCACAAATGTTCTTAACAGCATCAAGGATGTTGCATTTCTTCCAGAAGTCCTTGAGCGTCAGGTCCTTATATTTTTCTGTTGCCTCTAATGCGTTGCTGATGACCCTTTGGAGATAGTAGGCCTTAAATGTCAATACAACTCCTTGGTCCATGGGCTGTAACAGGGCAGTGGTGTTAGGTGGGAGGTAAACCACCTTGACATCAGGGTGAAGGTCATCCAGGTTGGCAGGGTGTCCGGGTGCATTGTCCAGCAGCAGCAGCACCTTAAAGGGGATGTCCTTGGAGGTGCAGAATCGCTGGACGCCTGGCACAAAATGGTTGGTGAACCAGTCCTCAAACACAGCAAGTGTCACCCATGCCTTCCTGTTTGCCCTCCAGATGACTGGCAGCTGACCCTTTAAAATGCCCTTGAACGCCCGTGGATTCTCAGACTGATACACCAGCATGGGCTTCAATTTGTAGTCCCGAGCAGCATTGCCCCCAAAAAGCAAAGTCAATCTCTCCTTGCTGACTTTATGGCCTGGTGCTGTCTTCTCCTCCTTCACGGCGTAGGTGCGATTAGGCAAACGTTTCCAAAACAACCCTGTCTCATCCACATTAAAAACTTGTTGGGCTGAGTAACCACCATCTCTAATTATCTCAGCAAACACGTTTGGAAACTCATGTGCAGCTTCCACATCACAGCTTGCTGCTTCACCCTGCACTTTGATGTTGGGAAAGTTTGCACGTTCCTTAAACCTATTAAACCAACCCCTACTGGCCACAAATTCCTCACCTTCGCTCCCACTTCTCTCTTTTAAACGCCTCAAACAGTCGTCTGGCCTTCTCCTGAATAACCAGCAGACTCACCGGGATACGTCTCTGGTTTTGGTCTTCCAACCACAACACCAATAATCGCTCCATGTCATTAATAAGCCCACTACGCTGTTGGGTTTGTGTTTGTGTGTGTGTATGTGTGAGAACTCACCTTGCAGTTACTGAGTGCTGGAGATGGAGTTCCTGGGTAACCACCTGCTGCCAATCTGGTTAATGAGTCCAGCTGCTATTTAAGCCTTGGAGGAGGTTCCAGTCTTCGCTGAATCATTCAGTCACCTTGGACAAATCTGTGACTCACCTCAGGAACCCAAACCGGACAAGCTGCCTCCAAACTGGACTCCTTCTATGAGAAATCTCTGTACTCCAGCCTGACACTCTTCCATCAGCCACCTGCAAGACACTACTTGGGACTCTTGGATAAATACAAGAAATTACTCACCTGATGGACACTCACCTCCTCCCTCTGGTCTGCCTCCTCCAAGTTCCTTCTGTAAGAGAGAGAAACTTAATTAAACACTAAAACTACAATATTCCCCAAACATCATCATTAATCTTTTTCCCCTTTCCTTCCAGGAACCCTGACTTCCTTTACCCCAGCACTGTAAATAAACTCACTTAACTGATTACCTGTGTTTATGATCCTTCTCAGCCTTGGTCTGAATTTGAGTACATTTTCAGTAATTATTTACGACATACACTGCTAAGTTATGACGGTAGCTTTCATCGGTGCTGACCCTTTAACATGCTCAAAGATACGAGGTTTATCCTTGATAATTGTTGCGACAGTCGAACAACTCAGTCCAAGTGCACGGCCAATGTCTGTCATTGTTTCGCTTTTATCTGATCTTTTTATAATGTCTAATTTTACCTCCATGGTGATGGCCTTCCTTTTCTTTAATGCACTGCTATCAGAAGAGTCATCCTTTCTTTTTGGTGCCATTATAAAAGCAACAAAGAGTTGTTCACTTGTTCGGAGTTGTAAAAAAAATCAGCTACTGTAGCATTGTCGTCCTCGGTCCACGCTCTACACCAAAGCCCACGTTGCGTTGTGTTAAGTACAGTACGAAACTGTATCACTCTGCCTTTGTATCTGAGGTACAGTACACACCTGTAGTCCTCCGCCCTTTATTTTTCCATTGTCCTGCCACTAAGGTACGCTCTCCCTCCCCCTGTAAATTTCCACTGTCCTACCGCTGAGTTTCGTAAAATACAGTACCGTAAGTTCTGACGTAAAGTCGCGTAAACCCGCGTAACTCAAAACAATGCTTTTCAATGGGCGAGCGTCGTAACCTCGAAACGTTGTAAGTCAAGGCCGTCGTAAGTCAGGGACTACCTGTACATAGAAAAGACAATTAGTAAAGTTCTCTAAGGAATAGAGATGCACATTGAATGGCCACTTTTGCCAAGTTTCTATTTTGTCTCCTTGTATTGTAATACTGTACATTTTATACACTGAAGAAGAGTGATTGGCCACATGTTTAAAAAAAGGTTTACTGTATTTATTAAACGGGGGAGAGGGCGGGACCCGGAGGCCATCTTAGCACCAGAAAACTGTTTTGTTCCACAAGAGCAGGAGTGTCTAACTCACTTACAAAAGGGGGCCAAATGAAAACATTTTTCAAACTAAGGGCCAATTTCAGAAACTACATTAACTCAAGCCAGATAAATTTTCTTGGTCACAGGATCCTCAACAAGATTTTGATTGGTCTCATTTGATGTTCTCTGTTGTGCTTTCAACATTATAATCAAAGATTACTGAACAAAAATCAAGAGATAGAAGTATTTTACATTTCACATATCATTTTGGGGGCCAGACAAGATGTCAACGAGGGCCACATTTGGCCCCCGGGCCTTTAGTTTCACACATGTGCACCTTAGCAGGTCTCTTGGAGACGCAGCTGGAGAGGACGCTGGCGTGATGTCGCCGCTTCTCCACGCTAAATAGTTATTTTACTGTTGCTATTTTTTGGACATTTTTTAGGACATTTATCTGGACTTATTTTGCTCAGTGGTTTTTTAATAAGGACTTTACGGACAGCTTAGTTAGTACTTCCTAACCGGAATGTTGGGCTGTCTGCCTCCTGTCACTGCAGTTTTTGTGTTTTGCTTACCTGCTGCTTCTGTCAACCTCCTGTGTCATCTGGACTGTTCTGGACTTTCTCCTGTGCTCCTCTTCAAGTGATGCTCAACCGAGTTACATCTCACTGCTTCTTGGTTATTTCTCTCGGAGCCGTGGGTCTGCTGTTAGCGGCTAGCTCTGTGCTAGCTTCCCCCGGTTTGGCTGGTGTGATGTTGACCTACTCCGCTTCGCAGCTGCTTGGACTTAACAACTGCTCCATTCCACCTTCTGTTCCCATCATCAAACAACTGGGACTTCTGCGTAGACCTCGTTACATCCATAGAGGCTCGCGAAGGAAATCCATTTACTCTCGCTCTGAATTAATTCCGTGCGGGAGACGTGTCGCACCTCTACTACGTCATCAGAACGCTGCGTCTGTAGTCCCTTGTAGTCCACAGCGCCCAAAGTGGCAAGGAAAACGTGGAGTGGACTTCAGTTTGCTCAAACCGGTTCAAAACGCTCCTACACCAACTGGCATTAAAATAGAACTTTTCAATGTACAATCACTATCGAACAAATCATGTTTAATTCATGACCACATTCTGGAGAAGGACCTGGACCTCATGTGCCTCACAGAAACTTGGCATCAACTGGATGTGTTCAGTTCTCTGAATGAAGCTTGTCCCTCTGGATACAATTATCTGCAGAGAGCCCGCTGCACTGGCCGCGGTGGTGGTCTGGCTGTAATCTACCGCAGTAATTTAAAATTGTCACATCTGTCTTCTCATAATTTTTCCTCTTTCGAATGTTTGGCCTTCAACTTCAAAGCCCCACTCCTGATGAACGTTATATTGATTTATAGACCTCCCAAACCGCATGTTTCATTTAACTCAGAAATGCATGACCTCCTCACCTTTTTCTGCACCTCCCCTGTAAAAACTATTTTTCTTGGCGATCTAAATATCCACATGGACAATTCCTCTTCCCCTCTGGCTACAGATTTTAAGTCTCTTTTGGAATCTCTCAACCTCACCCAACATGTGGACGCCCCTACGCACAACAGGGGGCATACTCTGGATTTGGTGATTACAGACACTGTACTCATCAATAACTTGTCTGTATATGACCTGGGTGTCTCAGACCACAGGGTCATCTCCCTGGAAGTGCCTTCAACTTCGCCTTCTTCTAACCCAAAACGACCTATCCAGTTCCGTGACTATAAAAACATTTCCCCTGATGTTTTGTCTGCTGATCTTCACGCCCTGACTGCCGTCAATCACTCATCTGCAGATGACTCTGTGAATTATTACAACCAATCTCTCCAGGAGCTTCTGGACCTACATGCTCCCTTGAAGACAAGACTGGTGTCTTTCTCCCGTTCAGCCCCCTGGTACACTGGTGAGCTGCGCAGGATGAAGGCAACTGGCCGTGCTATTGAGAGACGTGTAAAATCATCTGGTCTCTCGGTACATAAGCAAGCGTACAAAGAACATCAGAAAGCGTACGCCTATTCTCTTAAAGAAGCACGCTCCAAATATTATTCCAACATCATCAACACCTGCCCTGGAAACTCTAAACAGCTCTTCACCACAATAACTCATCTGCTTAATCCCATTAAACAAACTCATGAGGTCTCTGTTCAAAAATGCGACCTGTTCCTCTCATCTTTTAAAAACAAAGTTGACACTATCAGATCCCAGCTCCACAACCTCCCTGATCTTAGTGTGCCATCTACCCGTCTGCTTTCTGGGACCCTGAGCAGCTTTGATGAAGTTGTTCAGAGTGAGGTGGAGACCATCATCAAGAAAATGAAGCCTTCATCCTGCGCCCTGGATCCCTTCCCCTCATCTCTCATAAAATCCAATCACTCTGCAATTAGCCCATTAATCACACAAATAATAAATCAGTCTCTACAATCTGGTCATGTTCCACTGCCTCTAAAAACTGCCATCATTAGGCCTCTTCTGAAAAAATCTAATTTGGATCCCGACATTTTTTCAAATTACCGGCCAATTTCCCACCTCCCATTTCTGTCCAAAGTGCTGGAGAAAGCAGTTGCTGCTCAGCTGCAGGAACACCTACAGCAACACTCTCTGTATGAGAAGTTCCAGTCTGGATTCAGAGCAGCTCACAGTACTGAGACTGCATTGCTGAGAGTAACGAATGATGTCCTCATGGCTGCTGACACTGGTTCTCCCTCCATCCTTGTCCTCCTTGACCTCACTGCAGCCTTCGACACTGTGGACCATAGTATCCTCCTCCACCGTCTTCATGTGGAGGTCGGTCTCTGTGACACTGTCCTGGACTGGTTCAGATCTTTCCTCTCCAATAGGCTGGAATGTGTCAGTCTTGGCAATGCCACTTCCCAGACAGTCGGTGTCTCCTGTGGTGTACCTCAGGGGTCAGTTCTGGGGCCCCTGCTGTTTTCCCTTTACATGCTGCCTTTGGGTCAAATTATTAATCAGTTCAACATTTCCTTTCACTGCTATGCCGACGACACACAACTTTACATCAGGACTGGAGCATCATCATCATCCCTATCTCCATCTTCACTCACTGCTCTCACTGCACTCACTGCTCTCTCTGCCTGCCTGGAGGAAATAAAGGCATGGATGAATCAAAACTTTCTTCAACTGAACTGCTCCAAGACCGAGGCCATTTTGATCGGCACCCCTCACCAGGTACAAACATCAACTTTAACAACAATCTCCTTCTCTGGTCAAGACATCCCCCTCTCCACCTCTGTTACAAATCTTGGAATAAAAATGGACTCTCATCTCACATTTGAAAATCACATTAAGCATCTGTTTAAAACCTGCTTCTTCCATCTTCGAAACATCTCCAGACTTCGCCCATCTCTGACTTTTTCTGATGCTGAGAAACTCGTCCATGCCTTTGTCTCCTCCAGGCTCGACTACTGCAACTCCCTGTTTATTGGTATCCCTGGCAAAAACATTCAGAAGCTTCAATATATTCAAAACAGTGCAGCTAGGATTCTGTTGAGAGTTCGCAAATTTGATCATATTACACCCATTCTCCATAACCTCCATTGGCTTCCTGTCACCTACAGAATTCAATATAAAACTGCTCTCATTACCCATCAATGCTTGCACGGAACTTCACCTGACTATCTAAAGGACATTCTTGCACCATATTCATCCACCCGGTCTCTACGATCACAGAACAGTAATTTACTTCATATTCCTCGGACCAAATTGAGGACCATGGGAGACCGAGCATTCTGTGTGGCTGCCCCCCGCCTGTGGAACTCCCTCCCTGACGACCTGAGAGCTCCACAGTCACTGGTTGACTTTAAAAGCGGCATTAAGACTTTTCTTTTTAAGCAAGCCTATTCTGCTTCCACATGATTTTATCTTTGATCTTAGCTGTTATCTTTATTGATTTTACTTGATTTTATCACTTGTTTTATTTTATTTATTTTTTAAGCAAGCCTAAATCTACATGATTTTATCTTTGATCTTAGTCGATATTATTATTGATTTTATTTGATTTTATCACTTGTTTTATTTTTTACCTTTACCTTGTTACACATTGTAGCACTTTGAGATTTTTACTAATGAAAAGTGCATTATAAATTGAATTCATTATTATTATTATTATTATTATTATTATGGAGTATGCTGTTTGTGGGAAACAGTTTTGTTTGGTGGCTACTCAGATTGAAGAAGTCCTTTGGATGAAGAACGAAACAAATCATAAAAATAAAAAAAAAGAAACCGTCCAGATGACCTGACTGAACATTTTATTTATTTATTTATACTTAAATAAAAAGTTTGCAGAGGTCCTTAGTGATTTGTTGAGTTAGTGACTGTGGCAGTGTGGAACGGTGCGTAGAATGCTAAATTTGAACAATTCTCCAAAATGCCCTAAAACTGATCTCCATTTCTTTTTATCTCATGAGTATTGTGGCATTCAATTAAATATGTGTTGGAGGGACAAAGGAAGCGTTGTGTCTAATCCGCTACAACACATGTGTCCAATAATAGCACAAGTCACACCGGTGACCTTAGCAGGTCTCATTACTTCGGCTTGTTTTCTTTAACGTAGTATCAGCTTAAAGGTCTGAGACAAGACACTCAACTTTCAACAGAGCTTCATACAGAATTCTTAATTGAGGTGGCATTTAGGATGGTAATGAGTTCAGAAAGCATCAAAGTTTAAGACAATTTAGAAAAGATTCTGGTCGTTCCTGTGGAGCCCCTGTGGAGAGGAGCTGAAAGCATGTTTCTTAGGCCCTGTTTACACGGACACTGTGTGGGGGAAACGCAACTTTTGGGTATGTTAATTAGGTTGAAAGTTTTGCGTTGACATGGGCGAATTCTGTGGATACGACTCTCTCCCCCCCACCCCCGTACTCATGAATTTACTGTAGTTACCATGCTGGGCCTGTAGATGGCGCTGTGATCTTTGGAACCTTCACTACTGCGCATGCGCCACCCACTGCTGCTTGAGGTAAACAAAGCACACGAGGCAGCCTGTTTTCCTCTCTGGCTAAAAGTTCAGCTACTACAAGTTGTTGTCAACAAGTTAACAACAAGTTAAAGCTGGAATTTGGATAAGAGTCAACAGATCTGACACCAAGTGGACCGCTTCATCTGCACACCAGTTGCTGACTGGACGTCTGGACCGGAACCGAGTCAACATGTCTGACTTTAGTCCGTGAGAATCAGCTGATTTACAGCAGCGCTACAAGGTAAACCATGTTCTTAATAATGTGTCCTGGTGTTTAGTTCGATCACAGAACAACCAACTGAGGTTTTATTTTTATTTTTTTCCTGCGAGGTCGAAGCTGTTCCACGAAGCGGACCGGCGGTTCGGATGTGGGTCCAGTGTCCACCAGGATGAACAACAGAGTCCAGTTCATTAAAGTTTGGTTAACGTGTTTTTAAAAGTGTTCAATTTAATTCTCAGTGTTTGTGACATGAGTTTGTGGTGTTGAATAAATAAATAAATTAAAAATCAACCTGGTGTCTTCATTTTCAACATGCAGCTTGTTAGGCATGACGTAACGAGTCCAGATAGCTTCATTTAGCTCAGATAAATGTAAATATCTCCCACGCTAACATAAATACTGTTTATTATTGTTAAACTGTTAATATATAGCACATTTAGTATGTTATAGTGCAGCGTGACACGTGAAATGTCCGACTGCCTCGTTAACAGACAACTGGATCCAGGCAGCTGCTCTCTTCCAACACAGATGCAGGTAAGGTGTAGAATAATTAAATATGAGAATCAAAATATATTCCATCAGCTATAGTTCAGAAAGTGGTGCGTGTGTCCACTGTCCAGTCCACCGCCATTGTTAAAATGCCGGCTGTCTGCGCGTGCGTGCTGCGTGCATGTGTTCAAACAAAAGCTCCACGGGAGATGTTTACATTATCAACGGGGGGTCAGCGAAAAACTTCCACCTTGAGAGCAGGGTCAGAAAAGTATCGGTGTCATCGAGGGGGGCCAGCAGCGTCGTGTAGGCGATAAGCAAAGTCGCAAAGAGAAAGTAGCGGTTACACTCAAAATACGCGCCGTGTAAACTGGCCCTAAGATGTGTGGGTATTCAGATGCTTTGAGCAGAAGTCTGCTTCTTAAGTCAGGCTGAACATTTTTCTTTCAAGATGCTGACCCCTGCACCTAACTACCAACATGCAAGAGAGTATTCACGCTATCCAGATGAAGAAACTTTTACTGTAAACTCTGGAAATTTATTGTTTTGATCCAAGCTTGTGCTGGATTTCTCACTCTACAGGTCATGCACTTAAAGCCAGTGACCTCAACTTCTATAGATGCAGGAATAAAACCTTAGTTTTATACAAACAGAGATGTGGTTCAGCAACAAAAGGAGTCATAGTTATTTTACTTAGATACGATGTACAGTAGTAAAATGTGTTACAGCATCAACAGTGAATGTGTGGCTTTGTAGTTAGATGAAGTCTGAATGAGGCCCCGCAAAATAAATCTCATGGCCTCTTGTCACAATAAAATATGCAATGTTGTCAACCCCACAACCGGTTCACAGATGATTTGTAGCACCACAGGATTATAGTGGTGATCAATCTGCTCACCAGTCTTTTAAACTAAGATCCGCACAGGCCTATATCTTTCACCTGTAGATGGACAGATGTTCTGTGACATGTAAGGTCTATCTTTCAGAATAAGATAATTTTTAACAGAGTTTAGAGAAAACAAGCTTTGACAAAATTTTTACTATATTTGTAAATCAAGACAAAAACTAGAAAAATTGCATTTCCTGTGAAAAATGCAGTGTGAGTGCTTATTGCACAAGAACATTTTGAGAAATAACTGAAATTAGCTTAAAAAATGCTGAAATCTAGCTGAAATGTAAGAACAAGCCTAAATTTGCAGAAAAAGGCAGAAAGAACACATACGTGCTGAAACTGGTTTAAGTAAGCCGAAACAAGCACAAAAACAAGGAAATTAACTAAAAAAACTGAAATTAGCAAAAAATGGCTGAAAAGTAGCTGAGAGGCAGAAAGAAGTATAAACTACCAGAAGGAAGTGGAAAGAGCTGAAATGAGCTAAAAAATGTGGAGTTAGCTGAAAAAGTTCAACTTTTCATCCATCCATCCATCCATCCATCCATCCATCCATCTTCTTCCGCTTATCCGGGGTCGGGTCGCGGGGGTAGCAGCCTAAGTAGGGAGGCCCAGACTTCCCTCTCCCCAGCCACTTGGAGCAGTTCCTCCGGGGGAATCCCAAGGCGTTCCCAGGCCAGCCGAGAAACATAGTCCCTCCAGCGCGTCCTGGGTCTTCCTCTGGGTCTCCTCCCGGTGGGACGTGCCCGGAACACCTCACCAGGGAGGCGTCCAGGAGGCATCCTAACCAGATGCCCGAGCCACCTCAACTGGCTCCTCTCGATGTGGAGAAGCAGCGGCTCTACTCCGAGTCCCTCCCGGATGACTGAGCTTCTCACCCTATCTCTAAGGGAGAGTCCAGCCACCCTGCGGAGAAAACTCATTTCAGCCGCTTGTATCCGAGATCTTGTTCTTTCGGTCATAACCCAAAGCTCATGACCATAGATGAGGGTGGGAACGTAGATCGATCGGTAAATTGAGAGCTTTGCCTTTTGACTCAGCTCTCTCTTCACCACGACAGACCGGTACAGCGCCCGCTTCACTGCGGACGCTGCACCTATCCGCCTATCGATCTCACGCTCCAGTTTTCCCTCATTCGTGAACAAGATCCCGAGATACTTAAACTCCTCCACTTGGGGCAGGACTTCCTCCCCGACTTTTCAACTTTTCATAAAACAGCTAATTTAATTTAATTTAACTAATAGCTAAAATAGAAGAAAAAGCTGAAACTAGTATAATTAAGCTGAAAGGCGTATAACAAGCTGAACTTGTCAGAAAGAAGTTAATTAGGCGGAAAGTAGAAGAAATTACTACAAAAAACTTAAATGATCTGAAAACAGCTGCACTTGGCTAGACAATGCTAAAATGTAGCTGAAATTGTGGAACAAAATTAAATTTGCAGAAGAGAGTAGAAAGAACATGTTTTAAAAATTAGGCTGAAAGAAGCAGAAATGAGCATAAAAAGTGGAAATTATCTGAAAAATGATTAAATT
>JBBPBX010029660.1:23441-35732 GCA_038048925.1 Garcialebias charrua
CTGACCTGTGTGGTTTGGTTAGCTTGGTTTAACCAGGAGGTTGTGTGGCTGGTGGTGGCCAGCTGTTTGGAGTCTTTTTGTTTGCCTAATGACAGAGTGAGATCGGTAGCTCAGTTCTCGGTTTTCTTTTACCCCTAGAGTCCCCTTTGGTTAGGTAGTCCGTCACCAGACAGGCTTCGACGGCCCTGTTTTTATGGGTTGGCCCTGCGCTGGTGACGTTATATTATTTTTGGCTGACTCACTCTGTCCACCATTCGTTTGAACTTTTGTCTGTTTTTGCTTTTTCCTTGACCCTGTGCCAGAAGACGGTGCACTCCGCACCTGGAGGGAGGAGTGCAGGGGTCCATCTTACCCTGTCGGGACAGTTTTCAATAAAGCTTTTTAATTTACCTTATTCCTTCTTGTGTCTTGTGTCCCTTTAATGTGTTCGGCCTGAGCCAGCCATAATAATAATATTTCTAATAATATTTCTAATAATATTTCTTTCTGAGCACCAGGCTTCAAAAATACGCCACTTCTGTGCGTATAGAGACTGTGTTGACATAGCACAGGCATTTTGTATGGTTTTTACCACATTTTCCGGCAGGCCTGACGCCATCAGCTTGTTCTTTTCTGCTAACAAGCTGAAATTTTTGACAGTTCCTGGCCTAAGTGGCTGGACTGCCCCTTCTGGTGACATAGTTTGGCCCTGAAGAAGAGCAGTTGGTGCATCCAGTTCTCCTCCAAGGGCCCTGGAGGCTGTGAACCCCTGGGGGTCAACCAAGTTGGGAAGAAGGCCTCCTTGCCGATGTGCTACCAGGCTGCTCTGCTTGAGGGTAATCAAGGGCAGATGCAACCTGTCATCCTTATTAGACAGGATTGGAGCAGAAAGTCTATTTTCCCCCTCTCAAGTTTGGGGTCATGGGACTGGGAGACTGCGAGTTTTGTAAACGAGCAGATCTCCTGACTCCAATCCGTTTTCTGGAATGGTCCAGTTTACTGGTCCTTGGCTTTAATAGAGCGTCGGAACCAGGCAAACTGACCGGGTCTGTGTTTCACCCGTTGGGAGAATTTAGTTTGAAAGCAGAGCTGGATCAGCACAGAGAGGAAGGTCACGTGCTGTCTGATCACTGCTTGGACATTGCGTGTCCCTCATTAATAATAAAGGGGCAGCTGCAACGTGAGAACGTGGGGATGCTCCTTTTGGTTTGGCAGACTTTAGATTATTTGGTGATAGAGAGCCCAGTCCCCTTCAAAAAACAGGAAGAGAGATCTGATTCAACTCTGGCTATGTTCACACTGCAGGTCTTAATACTCGAATCCGATTTTAAAAAAATCTGATCTTTTGGTGTGAACGTTCACACTACATTTTAAATGCGACCTGCATCAGACCTGCATGACTCCAGTATGAACGCTCTACGTTGCAGAAGCGACCCGCGCGCGCAGAAGAAAACATAGCGCACTGATCAGTGCAGCTGTAGATGTAAGGAAATAACAGCTCCATGCCTCTTTTGGATCCGCGCCGCGCGCTGCGGCTCATGTCTCAGCCTGCGTGACGTGACACGCAGGCTGCGAGTTGCTTGTTTAGGCTCTTTTTCATGGGGCTGGTCGCTTGTTTTTGTCCCGAGATGGACGCGCGCGACAATTTTCAGTGTGTGTTCGTAATTTTGAAGTTGTTCTCCAATCGGGGAAAGCTAAACATCCAAATGATTAAAGGCAAAAAACGTGTGCGTCTATCTCACAGCAAGTACAGAGAGCATGTCCCCCTGCTAGCCCCCACCCCACTCTGAGCTACAGAGAGCTCGTCCCCCGCTAGCCCCCATCCCGCTCTGAGCTACGTGTCCCCTCTGTCTGTACAAACACGTGCAGGCTCAATTAAATGAGCCGCACGTGTTCTGAAAAAGTCAGATGTAAATCACATGAGCGTTCAGACTACAGTCGCTTTGAAAACATCATATATATATCTGATTTAAAACCACATACTGAAACAGCCTGGGTCGGATTTGAAAACATCTGATTTGTTGCGTTCAGACTGATTAAAAAATCGGATATGGGTCAGATGGGGCAAAAAAATTGGATTTAGGTCGGATTTGCCTACAGTGTGAACGTAGCCTCTGACTTGTTTCCATCCGCAGCAGCTTGAACACAATTGCTGCTGTGAAGGTGTGAAGCTTGTGGCTGCCTGTGGGTATCTGACGTGGCCCCCCCGTCGTTAGATTCTGTCGGCATGCCTCCCTGAGGTGCGGACATGTCACGTGTTTGTCCTGGTTAGTGTATTGGCTGCCCCGTTATTCACAATGGAGCGGGGGCTTGAGCACGTGACCCCCCTCACCTGTCTCCGTGAGGGGTGTGGGGGCTGCTTGCAGACGCCTCTGTGTCTGTTTACTGCAGACGAATCAGAGGCACCCTGCTGGGGTTTATTGATTAGACTAACACCCCATGGGCCGTGAGGGAGGGGGGGAAATGGCCCCCTCCCTTTATGATGGCTGGCAGGCCAGAGGGACCTGTTCTGCTGAAGTTATTTGTGTTTTTTTTGAGAGTCAATAAAACAGAGAGGGGCTGTTTTATGAGCTTTATTCGTGCTTATGTGCAATGACGTACATGATTTTATGTCACTCACAGCAGAGAAAGCATGATTTGTGCATGCGACATATTTACCAGCTTTTTGTACCGTGTTACAAATAAAGTCTGGACTTGAAGGGATCATTCCCAGTACCGCGTGGGCGGGTGATCGTGTGATGTGGGAACGTGGACCTGGTTCATCAGGCACGTTTCTGTCTGGTGTCCCGGTTCATCGAGGAGGCCCTGTGTCTGACCGCCTGGCGGGGAACAAACCTGTTTTTGCTCCATGCATGCTCGGTGCGAGGTTGGCCCGGCGGGGGTCTCTGCCGGGGCTCCTCCTCGTATGCTGTCCGCTTCTGCGGTGGGGCACGCGTTGCCGAGCGGTGTCGAGGCTGCGCAGGTCTGCCTCCAGCAGACTCCCTTGGGGGGGGGGCGAAGCTTCTCAGGGGAATGCCCACCCAGAGAGCTCCGGCCTGTCTGCGCCTTTGCTCCAGCTTGATCTGAATTCGCTCCAAAGCTTTACCAAATAATCCCGTCGGCTCTATCGAGTGGTGGAGAAAAGGCACCTTTTGTCCCTCAGGGAGATCCGTTAAAGTCATCCACAAGTGGCGAATCGCGATGACCACTTCCGCCATGCCTCTGCCTTGAGTAACAGCGGCTGTCCCCATCATGCAGAGTACAAAGTCTGTTATCCTACGGGCTTCGTCCATCAAGTCGGCGGCAGCCTGTTGGCCGTTGTTACCTGCAGCTGTTGCAGCTTTTCCGCTAGGTAAGCCTGCATCAACGCGGATGCGTTCATGGCGCGCGCTGCGAGTCCCTGAGCTCTGTAGCACTTCTCGAGTAGAGACGCTGTAGCTCGACAAGCCTTACTGGGGAGAGTTGGTTTTGTCCAGGATGACTTAGGAGCCAGGTGAGACGCTAGTGTGTCCTCAATCTGAGGCACGTTAGCTATTCCCACCTCGTTCATCCCGTCGACGTCGAGGAACTGTGAGAGGAGAAGGAGCATGGGGGCTCTTGGCTGAGCCCAGGTGCGAGTTAGTTCTGTGAGGAAGTCCGGGAACACGGGCATCCTTTGCCTCGTGGCGGCCTGCTGCTTCGAGTAAAAATAGTTTCCTGCCAGCCTCGTGACCTGTTGGCGAGGCGGAGGCTCGGGCCATGGGATGTGCAACGCGTCCGTTGCTCTGTGGCACAGGTCGAACAGAGCAGGGATGGAAAAGTCGGTTTCTGGGAGCACAGGTACCGGGGTCTGGGAGAGATCTTCTCCCTGATCCTCCAGTTCCACGTCTGCGTCCTCCGCTGAAAATTCGCCCGAGGCTGAAATCGAGATCTCGTCCTCGTTCATCATGCCTCGGGTGTCGAACTCGACTGTTAAGTCCACCATAGGAGCCAGCACGTCAGGGCTGTCACCCTATTCGACTCTGTAGAGCCATGTTCTCGAGCTCCGGCGTGGGAGTGAGAGGCTCCGTGGTGTCCCCATCCGTTGGTACTGCTGAAGTGCTCATGGCTTTGGCGACGAGGTCAACCCGGTGCTGTAGCACCGCCTCCAGCATCTGGCTGCAGTGTGGGCAAAAGTCGGATGCATCCAGCGTTGTTTTTGCGTGAAGCATTCCCAGGCAGACTGGACAGGCCTCATGGGTGTCCGTCGCTGCGAGGGAGAAACCGTATCCGCTGGGACAGGCGCGCGAAGTTGGGCTCGCCGTCCCGTTGGTTTTCCTTGGAAGTCTTGCCTTTCGCTTTCCTTTCTCCGGAGGCATGTCCGAGAAAAGGTGAGCGAGACCTTCCAGAATCCTTTTTCTCTTTCCTTGAAATGTCTCCTCCATCGCGTCGCTTTCGCTGGCTAGCTCGCGAGGAGTTAGCAAGGTAGCTTTTTCTTGTGGCGTAGTTAGCGCCATCGAGCGAAGCAATCTGTAGAGAGAGGAGAAGAAAATACTTCGGGGTTAAGAGAAAATGGGCCGGACTAGCTTTCGCTAGTCCAGCAATATGCAGGAATAATTCTCTGTGCACTCTGTGCAGGGAGCAAGCTCACCTCAAGTTGAGCGATGAAGCAACAGAGAAGTACAGCGAAGAGGTAGTTCAGGTTTTACGAGGTGAAGGGCAAAAAAGAGAAAGATGGATAGGCGTCAGCCGCTTAAGTACCCAGAGGGCGGGGCCTCTGGCACGGCGTTGACACCCCTGCCGTAAAGGCGTGAGTATATTCCTCCAGGTAATTGCGCGGGGGCGCAATTCCCATAGCAAGTATGTTGCACCGAGAGACCAGACTAAAAGAGAACTATCTTCACCATATGGTAGTTGTTCATAACTTTCCACAAAATTCTGCTTCAAATCATCTAAGTACTGTATCACCCTAGCTTTAATCAAATTTCAGACTATCTAAAAAGCCAAGTGTCTTGATTTGAATACAGTAATCCCAAGTATTTTGATATAAAAAAAAACTCAAAATTATAGACAAGTTCAAATAAGTGGGGTCAAAATGTACAAAAATACTGTATATGAAAAAACGTGGATAAGGAAAGGAAGTGGCAGAAACAAAAGCCAAACAGTAGACAGAGAAGAGAAAGTGAAGAATGCAGCTTATCTTATTTCTCAAAAATGTGCCTGTTGCAATCACTGTCAAGCTCAAGCTGCACATCAAAGAAAACTGAGAATACCGGGCATACAGGAAATAACTGGCCATGAGAACAGAAGTCATGACTCAAAATGATCCCATTTACTGCTGACAGAGGCTCAAACATGAACTTCACAGCAAAAATCTGGTTTGTTTTAAATATTCAAGACGTAACATAAAAACTGCATTGGTCTCAATATGCAGATTTCACACGCTGGTTTTGATGTAGCACTCCTATTTAGAAAGACTATCTCATCATGGTCTGATTAGCATAGGGAACACAAGAGCCTCTGGAGAAGACAAAGCATTTCAATAAATCTTCCATGTTAATCTTTCAATTGCTTGCTGGAAATTGCCATTTAGTGTTGCAATGATGAAGTCCCCACAATAGCCTGCAGATGGCAGCAAAGTCATTTGACTGTTCCTTTTCATGGAATACTGTACAATATTTAGGGGTACCGGTAAATGTTGTCACCTTTCAGATTTTTTTTTTAAACCGTTCGTACACTTACACGTTTGAACAATTTCAACTGTTTATAAATCTTTTCTTCTTCCATTTTTGCCGTGCACTCAAATGATAAGTAGCACCCAGTGTTTGACTGGCTCATGGGCCAGATCCATCTTTTGTGCGTTGAATACAAGTACAAGAGAGGTAAGAAGTACGAAGGAATCCCGCTGTCTCTAGGCTTTATTTATTGGTAATCCATGGCTGCTCATGTACATCGTCCTAGCAGAGCTGCTCCCTTCGTAGTGTATCAGTAAACGTTCAGACAGAGGCCCTCTGACATGTTTACAGTCCTGGCTGCAGTTCAAATGTCGGTAAATCTCCTCTTATAAATGGCAGTCATAAACATCTAATGGGCTGTCATGAATATTTTAGAGCCCTAAATATCATACAGAAAACGACCTCTGGAACGCTACATTCCTAACCAGACACATTTCTTAGATGGATAACCCAGTCGGTGCAACATGAGGGCCTTTTTCTGGTTCTTTTTTTTTTTTTTTTTTTGTAGCATGGCTGGATTGATTTGTCATTTGCAAAAGGAAAGAGCTTGGCCACGGGGCTGTGGATAATCCAATTTATCGCTTTGCCATTTATTACTAATTTCTGTGGCTTTTGGGTCCACTGTCACATCGATTCGTTGATTGCTTGCTTAGCTGGGTCCTAATGAGCTGCTGTCTGAATCACTGCATAATCGCCGCCCTAATTCACTTCCTCGCCTAGCCTCACACTCGGTCTGCTGGCTCGCAACTGTTACAATAGAGTGGACTAAAGCATCTCTCTGAACAGACAATTAGTAACATCTTCTTTGAAATAGGGTGTCATAGTGCAGATATTACCTTTTTGAAAAATGACACTCCCTTAGCGCTTTTGCAGCATGTTATCAAAGATGGTGGTTAGAGGTGACAATCTGGCTCACTGTGGCACATTTTCATCTGATCCACATGGGATGAACACCATGAATGTGAAGGAATGTGAGAATATTCAGTAATGTTTTTTTATGCTATTAGTGCCTAGTGTATTTTAGTTGATGTTTTTCTTAGTTCATATCTTAGATGTTATTACTGTTTCTCTTTTACATTTTATTGTTGGATGGGACCCTGTGTACATAATCTCGTTTCATCACATGTACCACGTGTGGTGCAAATGACAATAAAGATTCTCTGACTCTGACTGACATTTGAATTTTGGGGGTCAGCGTTTTGAGATTTACATTGATTTTTGCCTTGAGACACCAGTGAAGTGATCGCAAAAAGGAAAGAAAGACAAAGATAAGTAGGTAACACTATTTCACTCATTCGTGACCTAGAAACAAGTTAATCATAATTACCGGTAGCTTTCTTATTTTGTCCCTCAGTCTTAAAGGTATTGTGACATGATGTTGGAACTAGTATGCATAAAGTGGCACAACATATATATGTTGTATCATTCAACTATGTTTGTTTTTACAAGCAAAAGCGTTGAGAAATGCTTGTAAAAAAAAAAGAATTATTTGTATTCATGTTTCTTGAAATTGCAAAGTCAGAGCGCTGAAGAAAAATATAAAAAGTATAAAAATAAATTAGTAGGGATTATAAGGAAACATAAGAAAGAATATTATAGTAAATTATTAGATAAAAGTAATGGTGATATGAAAGCAACATGGCGAGTAATGAATAGTGTCCTGAAGAATCATAAAACAAAAACTGGTATTTCAAAATACTTTGTAAAAGACAACGATGAAATTCATGATGAAAATGAAATTGTAAATGGATTTAATCAATATTTTGTGAATGTTGGATCAAGCCTTGCAGCTAAAATACCAAAAGTAGATAAAAATGTGATCCACTCAATTACAGGTTGTGCAAATAGTATTTTTCTAAATGGAACTAACAAAGAGGAAATAATGAATGTAGTAAAAATCTTACAGACAAGAGATCAAAAGACTGGGTGGACATGGATATGATGTTTGTAAAGGACATAATGAGCCATGTTATTGAGCCGTTCACATACATATGTAATTTATCATTTTCAACAGGAATATTTCCAGATAATATGAAAGTAGCTAAGGTAGTTCCTCTTTTTAAAAATGGTGATAAATGTGTGTTCAACAATTATAGACCTATATCCTTGTTACCACAGTTTTCTAAAATTCTTGAAAAACTATTTGTGAACAGACTAGATCAATTTATAGACAAACAAAATATTCTAAGCAACAGTCAGTATGGGTTCAGAGCTAAAAACTCTACATCAATGGCTCTCATGGAATTAATGGAACAAATAACTACTGCTGTCGATCAAAAACAATATTGTGTCAGTATTTTTGTTGATTTAAAAAAAGCATTCGATACTATTGATCACACCATTCTCCTTGAAAAACTGAACAAATATGGTATTAGAGGACCAGCATTACAGTGGGTATCTAGCTATTTGAAAGATAGGAAACAATTTGTACAAATAAATGATGTAAGATCTGACCTCTGTAATATCACATGTGGAGTTCCCCAGGGCTCTGTGCTTGGACCAAAGCTATTTATTTTATATGTGAATGACTTGGTAAATGTGTCAGGACTCCTTAAATGTATACTTTTTGCTGATGATACCACATTTTTCTGTTTAGGTGAAGATATAGAACAAATGTTGGAATTGATAAAGACAGAATTTACCAAAATACAAACTTGGTTTAAAATCAATAAATTATCATTAAATCTAGAAAAAACTAATTACATGATATTCAGTAATAAAAAGAAAACTGTTGATGTTCCACTCAAAATTGAGGGTGTTGAGATTTGTAGAGTGAGTGAGGTGAAGTTTTTGGGTGTTATTATTGATGACAAACTGACATGGAAACAACACATAAATTCTGTAAGAATAAAAATAGCTAAATCGATTGCAGTACTGTACAAAGTCAGAGACCTATTGAAATAATTCATACCCTTCGATGTGAATATTACTTGTGTTATCATCATTGAGCCATGTCTCTGACAGTGCTATTATTGTAAAAGTTCTGTTTAACTGTTTTAAGTAATCTGTTATTTTGGATATATTTGCATTTATACTTCTGCTGTTAAAGTGAATAATAGAGAGAACTCCATTTGTTATATTGATGTCATTAAATTGCTCTTCATTGTAGTATTCGCTATCTTTTATTACTGGAAAAAAGTTAGCATCAATAACATCATTAACATTATATATTTTAGGTTCTGAGTCTTCGTATGTTGTCATGTTTTAATGTATTTGTTCATTTCAGTTGTTTCATTGATTTGTAATTTGTCCTCCCTTGAGCTCGTCTAGATCCTTCAGTTCTTTTATCATTTTAGGGTTAGCTCCTTCATGTGTTTTGATAAAGATGTTTCCATTTCTTGTCCATGTTGATGCTATTTTGTGTTTTGGTTTTTAGCCACCTTGCTTCCTTTGCAATTTTTCCATTTTTTTTGTTAGATGTTCATTTATGTACACTTTTGTTCCCTTCAGTAGCTTTGATTGACTAATTACGTAGTTTCTAAACTTCCTGCTAACGAACTCGACGACTACCGACGGTTTGGAATTTGGTGATTTACTGGGCAGGGTGTAACAGAACGAAATGTCCTCATATTTTATGTCATAGTAATTGTCCCATAAAAAATTAACTACAGTCTCCTCCAGAGTCTCTAGTTCTTCCTGTGGTGCATCCTCAGTTGGGCCAGTGTTATTGAGAGCATGTTTAAATGTCCGACACTTACTAACATCAAGTCCTGTGATCACCACGTTGTTTTTTTTGTGTGTATTTTTCCATGTCATCTATTTTTTTTTCCAGTTCAGCTATTTTATTGTCTTTGCTAATTATCAGTTCTTTCAGTTGTCTTATTTCATCAACCAGACCGGCCTGTGAATCAATTTTTGCTGATAATTTTGATAGTTTTTCACTTATATTGTTTAGTGATTTTTTAAAGTCTTGCATTTCTGCTGAGTTGTTTTCCTCCGACTCTGGTGTCTTTTGTCCTTTATTTTTCGTCATACTTACAGAGTTTGTAGTCTAGTGGTAGCAGGTCTCTGGTTGATGGTTTGTTTACTGAACCACGTGGCCCTTCCACGAGGCTCACAGGCCTAACGATGGTGGCTGTGGCCCAGTGCCCAGATCAGCAGTTAGTTCAGAACTCACGGTCTCAGTAGTCTGCAGCAATCAGATCTGTTATCCGAAGAGGTTGGCTCACTAGCCTGGCTTAGACGGCGGTCCTCCGGTTTGCACACGGTGTTGGGCCTCCTACAGTCGCAGCAGCTCCGGTGTTATTAGAACAGAACTCACGGTTTCAGCAGCCTGCAGCAATCAGCTCTATGAAGCCCCAGGTGGCGTTCACGGCTCTCGGCCCACTCGCGGCGCTCGGTCCAGCTCAAAACCCCAGGTGGCGTTCACGGCTCTCGGCTCTCTCGCGGCGCTCGGTCCAGCTCAAAGTAAAATATTTTACTGACTTTACTGTCAGTTCACTGTAAATATTCACACAGCTATAAAAACTTTATTCAAAATACTGTTTTTGCTTTATATTATATTCATGTTTGTATTAAAAGCTGAAAGTAGACATCAATGTTTGTTCAAATAAGAATTATGTTTGATGGATCTTGGATATGAAGAAAGGCACACCAAATCATCTTTATAAATTATTAAATCATCCACAAAAACATTTTAGGAAATTTTTAATGTCCTTTTTTTTCCAATTCATTTTCAGTTATGGAGACTTCAAAATATAACTTTTGGTATTTCAGTTCTCTATCATTTTCATTCTGATTTGTAAAGAATAGAGTTTTGACTTGGTTTGAAAACAGGTACAGTATGTATTTGATTATATGTTACAACGTCCTGCCACACAATGAGTACAGGTAAGTAATTTCTGTTGTCAGGCTTTTGTTATTGTTGTTTATTTAAGTTATGTTTCAATAAAAAAAAAAGATGATAAAGTTAAACCAGGAAGAATAAAAAAAAGTTTTACTAAAAATATTTACGTTTTTCTCCGTTTTCTTTTCATCACTGTTTCCCAGCTGAGGTCAAGCATTGCCTCTGTGTGGCTTTTTAAGAAATTCATCGTATCATTTATTCATAAAAATCACATTTTTAAAGTTACGCAGTCGGCAAAACTGTGTAAAAGCTGCATACATATTAGTTGTTGCTCTAATGAAAACAAAATACATTTTGTTATGAACAAGATGAGACAAGTGCTGAGACCATGTGATCCAATTATTAAATTTTCAATTCAACCTTTATTTAAACAAGTTAGTCTCATTCAGCCTCGAGGACTTGTTTACAAGAAAGACCTGATTTAAACAAAGAACACACACGAGGTACAAACAACAATAGACGGTCATATGTAAAAAGTAAATAGAAGAAATTATACAAAAAAATAATAATAATCCATCCATCATCTGGTTCTGGACTCAGGTCTTGGGTTCAGCATCAGATCATGGAGGTCCAGACCTCTCTCTCCACAGCCACCTCTTCTGGAGGACTGTTCCCAGATCTGAGACTCACTCCAGTGTGTCCTGGGTCTTCCCAGTTGGACCTCTCCAGTGAGAGCTGAAGATCACGGCACGATGACGCCAACAGGACCACATCATCTGCAAAGAGCAGAGATGGAATCTTGAGGTCACCGACCTGGACTCCCTCCTCCCCTCGGCTGCACCGAGACATTCTGTCCATAAAACTACCGTAATGAACAGAATCGGTGACAACAGGCAGCCCTGGTGGAGACCAGCTCCCACCCTGAAGAGGTCCAACTTACTACCAGCAATGAAAACCAAACTCTTGCACCACTTGTAACAGTCTGTAACAACAGGCCCCCCCAGTCCCATGCTCACAGAGCACCCCCACAGTGAGCGTCGAGGAACACGGTCGAAAGCCTCCTCCAGGTACACAAAACACGTGTAGACTGGGTGGGCAAACTCCCATGGTCCCTCGAGGGCCCCAGTGAGGGTAAAGAGCTGGTCCAGTGTTCCACGGCCACATTGTTCCACATTGTTCCTCCTGGCACAAAAAATAAATAGCAAAAGTCTCAATTTTTAGCTGTAAGCTAAAAGTAGCATGGGGCTAGTTTAACCTAGTAAACGGTTAATTAAAAGTACAAAAAAGCTATAAGACTTAAAATACTCGTAGCAAAGGGCCAGCTAAATACTGTATAGCAGAGCGCTAGATAAAAGTAGCAAAATATAGCTAAAAGTAGCATGGGGCTAGTAGCAAGAAATTTGTGGTTAAGAAAGGTTTATTGAGTCTTCATTTGATTCTTAAAGAAGACCCACAGAACAGACAGAACTTCAAAGCAGCCGAACACTAGCTACAAGCTAAAACTGACTCTGATTCTTGTTATTTTTAGGCTCTCTCAACACAGGCCTGTTAGTGTTTGTCTGGTAAATATTCAGCTGCTGTTCTGCCCTTCAAGACCCTTCACAGCTAAAACCTTGTCCTGTTAAAGCCCCGCCCCCTTGTCTACACGGCCCGGTCCACTTCCGGTTCCGAATCAGTCATGTGATATGTTATATATGATATCTATGGCTGCCACAGAACCCCGCTGCTTACAGGTTGGACTTTCCTCCACACCTGACCTGATTTTCCATAGACATATGGACTCATCAGCACTTTGGTGTGGACTTGTTCCTGTTTAAAGTGCTTTATAAATAAAATGGTATGGTATGGTATATT
>JBBPBX010029661.1:4633-35732 GCA_038048925.1 Garcialebias charrua
ATTTTATATTGTGATGTGACTGACAGTCTCGCATCCCATGAGTGAGTTGGAGGGAGTTGGGGGGGGGCACTTTTGTACTGCACGTCCTTTTAGTGCTGATTCCAGCTCCAAAAATATAACATGGCAGCACTCAAAAAGAAAACCTGACTTAAATTTAGGAAAATGGCAGAAGATGGAGACACTTTGACCATCTTTATTATTGTTAATGTTAGCTCTCTGTAAAACCATTGAGAACTCTCACTGACTCTGTTTAAAACATAAGATCAGAATCATTATCTGCATGAATATATAGTTTTGCTTGTTTTGTTTTGTTGTGTGTGTTCAAGTTCTGACATCAGTTGTAAAATGTAGTACAAATGTATATTCTTTTGCAAACAGATTAGCTGCCCTGTTCATGAGCAGTAGTTTTCTCTAATCAGTATATTAAAAATACTGACCAGTGTTCACTGAAGACATACAACTGTTCTTGACCTTTCGGGATTTCATCTTTTGCCCTTAAATGTGGACTTTCAGTACAGCTTTAAGGATGGAGTGATTCTCCTCTACAGATGGCTAACACAATATAACTGCTCCTTTGATATTTACTTTATGTCCGCTCCAACCTTTAGAGTTTATCCCTGTTTATATATGCTGTGTCAGTGTAAGTTTATCATCCTCTCGAGAGTCTCTGACAGAGGACACAGATGTACTACAGCTGAAGTAACACAGAGCAGAAACACTATAATTTGCACAAAGTTGTAAACACTAGTTAGAACCATTTATAGACAGAGAAACTGCAGTATGGAGAACATAATAAAAGGTGGTGGATGAAAATAAGCTCTGTTGGGAAGTTTTACTGTACTATCTTTTTTGTTATTTTTGTCTGGATTGCACTGAAATTGCTGGGTCTTCTGGAAATAATCACAGCATGCAGCCTTCAGTTTTTTTTTAGAGACATTCATTCAATCTTTACCTATACAGGTAAAGATTGAAATGAGCCTCGGGGACTCATTTACAAGAAAGACCTAAATATGAGTAAAGTTTTTGTCTACCGTCACAACTTTAAGAACTTGGAGAGGGGGATGTACAGACTTGAAAGAAGAGGAATGAAAGTCAGCCGTAGTAAGACAGAGCACGTGTGTGAATGAGAGAGAGGCCGGTGGAACAGTGAAGCTACAAGGATCAGAGGTCACAAAGGTGCAGGACTTCAAATACTTGAGGTCAACTGTCCAGGAGTGTGTTGAATGTCTCCTTCATATCATTTACTACAATGAATTACCTCACTTATTCAGTCATATTTGTGGAATTAAAAAAAAAAAACGAAGTACAAATCTGCTGTGTCTTTATCATCAATATTCCTTCAGTAATAAATCTCTTTGTTGTTGTTTGATCAGACTGACACACTAGCCGTGTTTCCATCAAGGTTTCTAGCTGCGCATTTTGAAGTATCGCAGCAGAAAAGCTTAATGGAAACGGCAAAATCCGAATTTACTTCCTCAACTTCGCCAAAAAGTTTATACGCTCGCTTGAGGTGGTTTTTGGGATCTTCGAAAATGAGCAGATGCGCAAAACGACAGATGGAAACAGATTTTCCGACTCAGTTCTGCCGTAGCGAACATTCACGTCACGTGACGTTCAGCTGTTTCCGCTCCGGACAACATGTAACATCGCTAAAACTAGTTGGCATGACAGAATAAATACAACTTGCCCGATAGCAACACGTACCTGAAATATTCTCTCCATTTTGACGAGATGTGTGGCCGGGTTCTGTTTTCAACCGCTACTTCCTGTTTACTGTAGACATGCGCAGTGCTGACGTCTGACGTAATGACGCTGACGTCTGACGTAATGACGCTGTGCGTGGCTTGGTAGATGTGCTACAAGTCAGTAGATGGAAACACTTCTGCTTCGCATTAATTTGTATTTACATATTTGCGAGATTTCAAAAATTAGCTCAAAATTCGAAATGAAAATGGATGGAAACACGGTTAGTGATCAGTTTATCAGAACTTCCTGCACAGTGGAATGAGAGAAAGAGTGTGTCCGGGTGAGAACACACAGTCTTTAAACTTGTGTCTCTGCTAATTTAATTCTTAAAATTAAACATTTTCCTGATGCATGTTCAGTTGTGAGCATAAATATAATAATGGAGATAATTAAACATTATTAATGCCAACACATAATTTTGTAGACCCCAGATTAAAGCAAATATATGTTTCTTTTAAACTTTATTTTATTTTCTCCAAACTCACAAAGTTCTCTCTGTGAGAGTCCCAAAGAGACTGTGTGAGCTGCAAAGCATGCTGGGTAGCCTTGTGGGAATTATATGTGCAATGTTTCCGAGTGTGGAAATGGGTTGTTCTTATTATTGTCCTGTTCTGGTTCGTTTAGGTATTTATGTTGAAGTCACTGTTATTCGTTGTAAACTGACACCAGGAGGCAGAGGTTGTTCCCAGTATGTATAAGGGGGAAAGCACTGAGACGTTAACAGTGAGTATCCTCATTGAAGAATGGTCACAGTGTGATGCCTGGCCGGGCTTAGGCCTTGTACACACGTAGCGTGGCGTTTGAAAAATGAATATCTGCGCAAAAAAAATATCTCCGTACATACATGTTCGGATATAGAAAATGATTGTCTACATGTACCTGTTGATTTTCACCACAAAGCGTTGTAAAGAATATGCCCAACCCATAGGTGGCAGTGTAGTGCAAAGGTGAAACGTATATCAGCCAATTACAACCCTTCAAAGCAACCACAACTTCCTGTTATTGTTGAATCATGGCGCCTGGAGGTTTGTTTGTGTGGACAGACTGCGAGGTTGAACTACTATTAAAGGGATTGTGACATGATGTTGGAAATTTGCATACTGTATTTGTCAGAACATATACTGTATATCTTATATCATTGAGCTCTGTTCGTTTTTGCAAAATAAATTATAAATATATTAAAATTTCATTCCAAGTTATGGTAGTTTTTTCTCTGGGACACACCCCTAAAAATCTGCGCATTTCCGCAAAACGTCATCAGTGACGTGACAACGGGAAGGCACGCTCCAACACGCATTTAAATAATAATGGCGGAGCATGTCCGATCGCGTCTGAGATATATCATTTTAAGACAGTAAATCATCCAAAACTCTCATTAATAAACCCTCCCCGAATAAAAAGAAACTACAGATGTTACCTGATCGCGCAGACATAATTTAAAAATACATAATTAGCAACGTGTTTGCTCGGGTATCTCGGCTAATGTTTGTTAGCTGCCATCTCGGCTTAGTCCCGGTCGCGTCTGAGATAAATCATTTTAAGACAGTAAATCGTCCAAAACTCTCATTAATAAACCCTCCCCGAATAAAAAGAAACTATAGATGTTACCTGATCGCGCAGACATAATTTAAAGCTTCAGTATGTAGCTTTTTTTATAAACATATTTCTTCACTCTGTCACTACCTCCTGACAGACTGATGTTAGCCAGGTAATCTCTGAAAAAAAAAATATATATATATTGTCCCCTTGCTTCTCCAGGTGGTAAATAAGCATTTCTAAAAAGAAAAGGTGACACGCCATTTTCCAGCCAATAAAAACAGAGTTTGTAACCAGCCAATAAAAACAGAGCTTGAATTTGAATCAGCCAATAAAAACAGAGCTTGAATTTGAATTTCAGTAGACCATGGGAGAGCAGAGCCATATATGGCTCTGAGGGGGAGGGATCAGAATGCTTTGCCTGTTGAAATTTTTTCTAAGTGCTGCAGTTCTACAGAAACTGCAGACTGAACCTTTAAAAATACATAATTAGCAACGTGTTTGCTCGGGTATCTCGGCTAATGTTTGTTAGCTGCTATCTCGGCTTAGTCCCGGTCGCGTCTGAGATATATAATTTTAAGACAGTAAATCGTCCAAAACTCTCATTAATAAACCCTCCCCGAATAAAAAGAAACTACAGATGTTACCTGATCGCGCAGACATAATTTAAAAATACATAATTAGCAACGTGTTTGCTCGGGTATCTCGGCTAATGTTTGTTAGCTGCTATCTCGGCTTAGTCCCGGTCGCGTCTGAGATATATCATTTTAAGACAGTAAATCGTCCAAAACTCTCATTAATAAACCCTCCCCGAATAAAAAGAAACTACAGATGTTACCTGATCGCGTAGAGATAATTTAAAAATACATTATTAGCAACGTGTTTGCTCGGGTATCTCGGCTAATGTTTGTTAGCTGCTATCTCGGCTTAGTCCCGGTCGCATCTGAGATATATCATTTTAAGACAGTAAATCATCCAAAACTCTCATTAATAAACCCTCCCCGAATAAAAAGAAACTACAGATGTTACCTGATCGCGCAGACATAATTTAAAAATACATTATTAGAAAAGTGTGTGTGCTACTGATTCGGCTAGCTTGTTAGCAGCGAACATAAAGAATTTGCCGTGATAATTGGCTTTATACACTCAAAGTGTATTACACTCAAAGTGTATAAAGTAAAACATTCATTCATTCAACCTTTATTTATACAGGCTAGCCTCGTTGAGTCACGGGGACTCATTTACAAGAGGGACCTGTCTCACTCACACCAAACAACCATCCACTCTCACACTCACACCTAGGGTCAATTTAGAGTCACCAATCAGCCTAACAAGCATGTTTTTTGGTCTGTGGGAGGAAACCGGAGTACCCGGAGGAAACCCACGCATGCACGGGGAGAACATGCAAACTCCACCCAGAAAGGCCCCCTGACCGGGATTTGAACCGGGGACCTGCTCGCTGAAGCCGTTTTCGCATTGGCCAGCCCTCAGTGGCCCGGGGCTCCCCTGGGTGTCTCTGGGCCACCCGCGTTCATTACGCATTTGCCGCAAAGCCGCCTTGAAGTGGGTGGGCAGTTCTCTGGAAGTGGGTGGGGTGGTCTCTTCACGTGGGTGGAGTGTTCGTGTTTTAAGAGAGGAGACTCGGCAAAAAAAAAATTGTTAGCTGGATATATATATATTAGTGTTTCTGCGTTTAATTTTTGTTAATAACTGATCACAAATCAGCTTATGTTACAACGTAAATAACACGAAGCGCACACCCATTTCCGCCTTTCAGCGCGACCTGAATGTCATTAAACAGCATTAAACAATAACTAATATTGTCTAACTGTTGCGCGCAGCCAGGGTTTTAAAATATAACGAATAATCTCTAACTTTTACGTGCAGCTAAAATGTCAGGAGGAGTGATTGCTATATGAGCAAGTTGGACACCTGAAAATTCAGTCCGGAGTATAGCTCAAAGCGTAAAGCACTGCTCTTTTGACCGGGAGAAGTGGGTTCGCTTCCCGCCTGGGACAAAGTTATTTTACTTTTTTTTTCTTTATTCACATTTTCTTTTAAATAAAAAGGAGTTTGTTTGGTTAACAAACTCCTTTTTATTTAAAAGAAAATGTGAATAAAGAGAAAAAAAAAGTAAAATAACTTTGTCACAGGCTGGAAGCGAACCCACTTCTCCCGGTCAAAAGAGCAGTGCTTTACGCTTTGAGCTATACTCCGGACTGAATTTTCAGGTGTCCAACTTGCTCATATAGCAATCACTCCTCCTGACATTTTAGCTGCACGTAAAAGTTAGAGATTATTCGTTATATTTTAAAACCCTGGCTGCGCGCAACAGTTAGACAATATTAGTTATTGTTTAATGCTGTTTAATGACATTCAGGTCGCGCTGAAAGGCGGAAATGGGTGTGCGCTTCGTGTTATTTACGTTGTAACATAAGCTGATTTGTGATCAGTTATTAACAAAAATTAAACGCAGAAACACTAATTCAGCTAACAATTGTTTTAGGGGTTTCTCGTTTCTGTAGTTAAATTTGAATGAAATTCAACCCTCGCGCTGAGGTTGTTTGAATGAGTCCCGCCCCTGCTGCAAACAACGAATCAAATGAGAGCTGAAACTAGCCCTGTCGGGCTCGGCCCGATAAGAACCACGGTGAAGATGGTTCCAGAACAAGGGTGGATCCCGGGCGGAAAAGGTAAATGCGAAGACGCCGAACCCGGGTTAGAAGCTGGGAGAGCCGGGGAGGGCCGGCCAATGCGAAAACGGCTTGAGAGGCAGCAGCTCTACCAGTTGTGCCACCGTGCTGCCCAAAACAACATGAACTCACGTAAAATATATAGTTTATCATCTAAAACACTACACACCTCTGATTATGTTTACACAAAGACTTACTCATCTCCTGGACAGTCTTCCGATGGTAGCTTCCCTGTGTTGTTTTGACGTAGTAGCTGTGGGACTTTCTTATGTAGATTTTCTTTAAGATCTGAAGTAGTTTTTGATCTTTGTGTTTTTTAATAGAGCTTTTCAATTACGAGTAGTTGTTTTTCACTGCAAATTTAAATTTAAATAAGTCTCTACAAGAAGAAAAGTAACAACAGGCTGAATCTGTCATATCTTTGTACTTCAAGTTATGTCGTGTTTTCACTTTAGAAGTTTCCAGGTGATAATGTTTGTGAAGGAAATTTCCATCAGATGTTTGTCAGTGTGGAGCTACACAAGTGTCACTCAAATGTAAAGAGACTTTTTGTTGTTGTTTGTCAGTGGATATTGGCAAGCATCCAGTTTGTGTTTGTTGGACCCATACCCTGCAGATGTTTCCTGCTTCATTGTTCAAAAACTAAACACAATTTCCAACAGTGGACCTGCAGGCGCCTGCAGTTCTACAACCTCATTGTCCTTCTCATAATCCTTTTTGAGCCAGACCCCCACTGACCCATCACCACCATGTTCTCCATAGCAGGTAAATGCTTATGTAAGAGTTACTTCTGTTTATTGTTATTGTAGGTAGAACATTTCAGTTCTTGTTCAATTCTTACTCTAGTAATTAAATAACCAAGTTACCTATGATAGTAGAGTTGAGAAGTACTGTAACTCAGATCATATAATTATCATAAACCTAATACAGTCTGCATTTTATCCTTACTTTCATCATGCAATCATAATAAGTCTTATTGTAATCTCAGCCTACTTCATACCCACTTTTGTTAATTTCATACCCACTTGGTCACCTCTTTGTACCCATCGTAACTTGGGGCGGCCGTGGCGTAGTGGTAAGGGCAGTCGTCTCCCGATCGGAAAGTTGGCGGTTCGACTCCCGGGACCCGCACCATGTGTTGTTGTGTCCTTGGGCAAGACACTTAACCCCGAGTTGCTCCCGGTAGGACTGGAAAGCACCTTGCATGGTAGTCTGCTGCCACCGGTTTATGAATGTGTGTAGCATTCAATATATGTGTAGCACTTTGAGATTTTCAGTAATGAAAAGTGTGTTATAAATTGAATTTATTATTATTATTACCCCAATGTTGATCTACTGAAGTACACTTTGGAAATGAAGTTAATCAAATAAGACCAGTTTTTATTGTCATATCTGCACATTGTTGACTGTAAACTTAGATGTTTTCTGAATAACACTGACTCTCAAGACAAAGGTGATTTTTAAAAGGCAGTTTTATTTGGATCAGACATCAAGTTTAAAAATAGAAAGAGTTTTCTTTTGCTTAAAAACACAAAATGGTGATTCTGCTGTATTCCATCCAAGCATCATATGGTTCAGTTCACGTCCACATGGGAGAAGCTGCCTGTCTTTTTAAGAACATGACTGGGCCAATAGATGTGCCTGAATATAGACATTTCAATGTACTGGAGTACACTTTGGAAAATGTTTGGCTTTCTATGGTGTAATCAAATATTTACATTTTTAGTGCTTTTGCATACATTAGTACCTATACCAAATTGTTACGGGGGCATGTGCATTTTGTAAGTGCATGGATAAGAAGTGGTAAGCATGTAGCATAGCATAAAGGAACCCCTTTTTGACCTTCAATTTACATTAACTTTTTCAGCAATTTTGTGTGAAAGGTAATCAGCCATGACTGAATCCCCAGTATCACTTTTAATAAATTGTACTGTATTCCAAGGCTCCACACACTTAAAATATCTTATCAGTAGAGGGTTTCTTACAATTGTAAGACTCACAAAATAAACATTATTTATATGAAATATGTGCATTTAATTGTCTTTAGAATTGGCGGCTTAAAAAAGGAATGTTGAAAATGAATGTCAAAATGTTATTTTATCTAACTTTAAATCCTATGTTTTGTCTAGATTTGTTTTGTAAAGTCCAGCAGTAGAAAATCTAAGGTCAGCAAGAATCATGTGTAATGTTGAGAGATGTCCAGTTAAAGAGCAGCTCATAGAAGCCACTTTACCCTCTCAACTCTATCAGCTAAATGTTTCAGACCACTCAGAAAGGATCACCATAACCCACTTGTTAGAAATTCCAGACAAGCTGTTGACCTCAACTAATCTTTAAGGCTCCTACATACTCGGGTGTACTTCACTCCTTGGAGGTCCACACGTACTCGACGCATACTCAACATGGACTCAAAGCGAACGTCTGCAAGCCATGTCCGCGAAAAGCTATATTTTTACGACCACTTACGCATATTCTGTGTCACACAATAAACTGCCCAGCGACAGACTGTTTTGTATGCAACACCAATGTATTAAATTCCCCTTCTTCATCTGTGGTCTAGTTTAATGGCTTTTTCTTTTTGTTTTGTTTTTTGCCAAGAGGCAAGTGATCTCTTCCTCCTCGTCCATTGACGCCATGACTAAAATTGTGAGAAATGAAGGATTTTGTCACAAGAGAATTGAAATCAGGCCCGGCGTGGCTAATTGAGAGTCTGGAGATTTCTTGGTGGGCTGGTCTGATGTGTGGGCTACAGGGCCAGTGCCCCCCCCCCCTTCTTATTTTTTAAAGAATTTTTATTAACAACATAAACACAGAACACCACTGCCACTGCTCCTGGACTGCCAGTAGCCCCTACCCAGGGCTGCCAGTAGCTCTCTCTTTTTTCTTTCTTTTTTCTTTTTGCAACCTGTCAATCAATCCAGTAGGCGTGTCAGCAAATGACCAATTGGTGACCTCAATTTATCCCAAAGGTAAACTCCCCTTGCCTGCAGAGCTGGGCTGCAGCCCTTCAGAGTGTACGCTCGAGAATGAAGTCTCAACCGTCTGTGGACACTGCGCACGGAGTCCGCATGGCTCACGGAGTACACACAGTATGCCCGAATACGTATGTGGGAGCCTTTAGTTGTCTGTCAGGTTTATGCCATACTTTTATGGGCCTTGTCAGGAATACTCAACCTTCAAAGCATCCTTTGCAAGGAACCCCCATCCAGCTGCACTTCAGTGGGGCACCTTAAAGTTCTTCTGCTTAATAATGAGAAAAACAATGTTTAGTCTGGCTATGACACTTTAAGCTACTGCAAATATACATAGGGTGGCTGTGGTGCAGCAGTAAAGCAACTGTGTCGGGACAGAAAAATTGCAGGTTCTTCTCATATGTCATGATGTCCTTTAGCAAGACACCTATTCTGTAACTGCTCCCCAAGCGCTTCAATAGCTGCCCACTGCTTTAGTTGTGTGTTTCTCATATGTGTGATGGATCAAAAGCAGAAAACAAATTTTCTCATTTGTATGGGTCTATACAATGATTACAACACATTGTGCTTTCACTTCAAACAAACCATTTTACTTACAAACTGATCATTCCCCGATAATCTGACAGAAATATTAACATCCTTCAAACAGAAATTTCAAATGAAGTCTTGTCAAAAATAGTACAAACTGTCCATTACTAGGAGATTTTATTGAAAATATGGAAGGAGTATTTTGAAGAGCTAAATAATTAAAAGAATGAAAGGGAAATAAGAGTAGAGGTAAAAAAAATGTGGACCATGAAGTAGGAAAGATTAGTGAGAATGAATTTCAACAAACATTAAAGAGGATGAAGAAGGGAAAGACAGCTGGACCTGTTGACATCCCAGTGGAGACACGGAAACGTTTTGGAGAGATGACAGTGACATTTTTTACTAAATTATAAAAGGATTTTTTTAAAGTAAGGAAATTACTGTATGAATGGAGAAATGTGATGGTGCCATTTTTTAAGACCAAGGGTGATGTACAAAAGCTCCTTATTCATACTCAATAATCCAGATAGAAAAATCTAACAAAATTAACTCAGGTTATCTGGATGACACAGTCTTTCATTTGTCTATATTTTGTATTTCTGTCTTCCCCCTTCTGATTTTTGTGTTTATTTACATTTTTCTTGTGCCATTCTGTTCCTTATGTATTTGACTCTGTTGTCTGTCAGTTTCCTGTCTCTCCTCATCCTGCTTCCAGCTTTTAATCATTCACACATGTACCCTATCAGCTACCTGCCAAGATGTACTCATTAACTACTCTTTCTATGCTTTATTTTAACTCCTTCCATCCATCTCCAATCTGTCTGGTCATTGTTCTGTTTAATAATAATAATAATAATAATAATAATAATAATAATAATAATAATGAATTCAATTTATAACGCACTTTTCATTAATGAAAATCTCAAAGTGCTACAAAGTGCAACAGAATTAAATGTCAATAAAACAAGTAATAAAACAAGTAAAATCAATAACAGTATCAACTAAGATCAAACATAGAATCATGAGGAGGTAGAGTATGCTTGGTTAAAAAGAAAGGTCTTCAAGCCGCTCTTAAAGTCAACCAGTGACTGGAGCTCTTAAGGGCGAGATACACTCGAGCGTCCTCACGATACGCCAATACGCAGCGTACGTACGCCCCGTACGCAGCGTAGCCCCGCGTAGCCCCTCAGGGCAAGTACGCGCAAAAGTATTTTTTTACTACGCATACGCGATTCGCATACGCGATGCGCGGTGTCTGACCTAAACTTCCCCGGCGCCGGACTGTTTTGTATGTTACACAAATGAAATAAATTCCTCTTTTTTATCGCTGATCGGGCCTTTTCTTTTGTTTTTTTGCCTAAAGTCAAGTAACCGCTTCTTCCTCCGTTCACTCGATGAATGAAATGAATGAATTCAGGTCCTACCTGGGTGCGCGATGTTTTATATATTCCCTGGTGGGCTGTGGTGGGCTGTGGGCTGCAGGAAAAGCACTCCGTGCTCAGCTGCTCATATTACAACAAGGAGAACGCGAGCGTTTGGAGCGAAAAACTAGCGGAAGTGACGATCGGAAGTGACGGTACGGAGGAAATGACGTTAGAATTTGGAGCGAAAACACGAGAATCTACGCGAGAACGAAAGCCGAGTGTAGCAGCGGCTCCGTATACGCGCGTATACGCACGTATACGCGCGTATACGGAGTCTGCTTCAGTGTATCTCGGGCTTTAGGCAGTCAGGAAGAGAGTTCCACAGGCGGGGGGCAACCACACTGAAAGCCCGGTCTCCCATGGTCCTTAATTTGGTTCTCGGAATGTGAAGTAGATGACTGTTCTGTGACCGTAGAGACCGGGTGGATGAGTATGGTGCAAGAATGTCCTTTAGATAATCTGGTGAAGTTCCGTGTAAGCATTGATGTGTAATGAGAGCAGTTTTGTACTGAATTCTGTAGGCGACAGGAAGCCAATGAAGGTTATGGAGAATGGGTGTAATATGTTCAAATTTACGAACTCTCAACAAAATCCTTGCTGCACTGTTTTGAATATATTGAAGCTTCTGAAGGTATTTACCAGGGATTCCAATAAACAGGGAGTTGCAGTAGTCGAGCCTGGAGGAGACAAAAGCATGGACGAGCTTCTCAGCATCGGAAAAAGTTAGGGATGGGCGAAGTCTGGAGATGTTTCGAAGATGGAAGAAGCAAGTTTTAAACAGAAGCTTAATGTGATTTTCAAATGTAAGATGAGAGTCCATTTTTATTCCAAGATTTGTAACAGAGGTGGAGAGGGGGATGTCTTGTCCAGAAAAGGAAATTGTTGTTATAGTAGATGTTTGTACCTGGTGAGGGGTGCCAATCAGTATGGCCTCAGTCTTGGAGCAGTTTAATTGAAGAAAGTTCTGATTCATCCATGCCCTTATTTCCTCCAGGCAGGCAGAGAGGGCAGTGAGTGAAGATGGAGATGACAATGGGGAAGATGAGGAGGCTCCAGTCCTGATGTAAAGCTGTGTATTGTTGGCATAACAGTGAAAAGAAAGGTTGAACTGATTAATAATTTGACCTAAAGGCAGCATCCATCCATCCATCCATCTTCTTCCGCTTATCCAGGGTCGGGTCGCAGGGGTAGCAGCCTAAGTAGGGAGGACCAGACTTCCCTCTTCCCAGCCACTTGGAGCAGCTCCTCCGGGGGAATCCCAAGGCGTTCCCAGGCCAGCCGAGAAACATAGTCCCTCCAGCGCGTCCTGGGTCTTCCTCTGGGTCTCCTCCCGGTGGGACATGCCCGGAACACCTCACCAGGGAGGCGTCCAGGAGGCATCCTAACCAGATGCCCGAGCCACCTCAACTGGCTCCTCTCGATGTGGAGAAGCAGCGGCTCTACTCCGAGTCCCTCCCGGATGACTGAGCTTCTCACCCTATCTCTAAGGGAGAGTCCAGCCACCCTGCGGAGAAAACTCATTTCAGCCGCTTGTATCCGAGATCTTGTTCTTTCGGTCATAACCCAAAGCTCATGACCATAGATGAGGGTGGGAACGTAGATCGATCGGTAAATTGAGAGCTTTGCCTTTTGACTCAGCTCTCTCTTCACCACGACAGACCGGTACAGCGCCCGCTTCACTGCGGACGCTGCACCTATCCGCCTATCGATCTCACGCTCCAGTTTTCCCTCATTCGTGAACAAGATCCCGAGATACTTAAACTCCTCCACTTGGGGCAGGACCTCCTCCCCGACCCGGAGAGGGCATGCTACCCTTTTCCGGCTCAAGACCATGGCCTCGGATTTGGAGGAACTGATCCTCATCCCGGCCGCATCACACTCGGCTGCAAACCGCTCCAGTGAAAGTTGTAAATCACGAACTGATGAAGCCAGTAGGACCACATCATCTGCAAAAAACAGAGAAGCGATTCTAAGGTCACCAAAACGGATCCTCTCAACACCTTGGCTGCGCCTAGAAATTCTGTCCATAAAAGTTATGAACAGAATCGGTGACAAAGGGCAACCTTGGCGGAGTCCAACTCTCACCGGAAACGAGCCTGACTTACTGCCGGCAATGCGGACCAAGCTCTGACACCGGTCGTACAGGGACCTAACAGCCCTTATCAAAGGGCCTGGTACCCCATACTCCCGGAGTACCCCCCACAGAACCCCCCGAGGGACGCGGTCGAATGCCTTCTCCAAGTCCACAAAGCACATGTAAACTGGTTGGGCAAACTCCCACGCACCCTCCAGGACCCTGTTGAGGGTGTAGAGCTGGTCCAGTGTTCCACGACCAGGACGAAAACCAAAGGGAAAACAGCAGGGGGCCCAGAACTGACCCCTGAGGAACACCACAAGAGACACAGACTGTCTGGGACGTGGCGGAGCCAAGACTAACACATTACAGCCTATTGGAGTGGAAAGATTTGAACCAGTCCAGGACAGTGTCACAGAGACCGACCTCCACATGAAGACGGTGGAGGAGGATACTATGGTCCACAGTGTCGAAGGCTGCAGTGAGGTCAAGGAGGACAAGGATGGAGGGAGAACCAGTGTCAGCAGCCATGAGGACATCATTGGTAACTCTCAGCAATGCAGTCTCAGTACTGTGAGCTGTTTTACAGATATCTCAGTCTTCCTCTACCCATCCTGTTTCCATCCATTTGATGATATACTCTCTTTTTACTCGCTGTTTTGCTTGAGGACGTTTTTTTAGCTGCCTCAACAGCCCGATGTTTTGATGTTTAAAATAAATTATTTGTATGTATTTTGAAACTCCTGCCTTGTTCGCCTGCCTGCCAATGGGTCTGAAAACCGAGGATTGTGATAGAATGACCGGATCCGACCCAGACCCAGCAGGAAGCTCGTTCCTCGCGGAACTCCGCACAGAAAATTATTCCAAGCTCTGCAAGGTTTTGAAAGACTACGCTGACTCTTTGACTACACCCTCTCCTTCTTGGGTGAGATGGGGAATATTCCAGGATTTGATGGAAATGTTATTCCATTTCCCTGTTCTGACCGAGGCACCGGGGATGTTTGAACTTTTCAACAAGGCTTGGGCAGAGCGACAAGCCTTACGTGCTCGAATTTCAGACCCATCACCGGACACGCCGCCTGTAGATTCCACGTTGGACTCACCGCTTGCAGACCCTTCGCTGGACTCGCCGCCTGCAGACTCGCCGCAGGACTCGCTGCAGACCCCTCTCATGACTCATCTGCAGACCCCTCGCCTGACTCATTGTCCACATACCCCTCGCCTGACCCAGCAGCTGCTGATCCTGGCTCCAAACCTGCAGCTTCTGAAACCGGCTCGGACTCCACAGCTGCTGAATCCAGGCCCGGCTGTCTGGCTGCTGAACCTATGTCCAATTGTCCAGCTGTTGAACCCAGGCCCAATTCCCCGGCTTCTGAACCCAAGCCCAATTCCCCGGCTGCTGAACACAGGCCCGACTCCTCGGCTGTTGAATCCAGGCACAACTCCCCGGCTGCTGAATCCATGCCCGACTCCCCGGCTGCTGAATCCATGCCCGACTCTCGGCTGCTGAATCCAGGCCCGACTCTCCGGCTGCTGAATCCAGGCCCGACTTCCCAGCTGCTGAACCTAGGCCCAACTTCCCGACTGCTGAATCCAGGCCCGACTCTCCGGCTGCTGAATCCAGGCCCGACTGCCCAGCTGCTGAACCCAGGTCCGACTCCCGGCTGCTGAATCCAGGCCCGACTCTCCTGCTACTGAACCCAGGCCCGACTGCCCAGCTGCTGAACCCAGGCCCGACTGCCCAGCTGCTGAACCCAGGCCCAACTTCCCGACTGCTGAATCCCGGCCAGACTTCCCGACTGCTAAATCCCGGCCCGACTTCCCGACTGCTGAATCCCGGCCCAACTTCCCGACGGCTAAATCCAGGTCTGGCTCCCCAGCAACAGAACCCTGGCCTGTCCCCGCAGCAGTAGAAACCTGGTCTGTCCCCACAGCAGGAGAAACCCAGTCCCCGCAGCAGCAGAAACCCGGCCTGTCCCCGCAGCAGCAGAAACTTGATCTGTCCCCACAGCTGCTGACACCTTCATCTCTGGTCCAACCCCTGCCAGCTTCATCATCATCGCTTCTGGTCTGTCTGCTGCCAGCACCTTCATCAATGGTCCCACTCCTTCCTTCCCTGAACTCTGGTCCCACTCTGGACGGTCCCCAGGCCATCCACCTGAACTCTGGTCCTGCTCTGGACAGTCCCCAGGCCGTCCACCTAAACTCTGACTTTGCTTGGGACAGTCTCCTGACTGTCCACCTGAATGATGCCCAAGGCTGTTCACAGAAGATTTGGTTTGATTTGTATTTGCTCTCAGGTCTAGCTAGTCCTGTCAGTTTTTGTTTAGATCTTATTATGCCCTCCATCCTTGTGTTTACCCCTTTCTCCCACCCATTCTGTATTTTTTGTGTTGTAGTCCTAGGGGACATCAGGTGCCGTCCTATGAGAGGGGGGTTATGACACAGTCTGACCTTTGTGTATCTTTGTATTTCTGTGTCTTCCCCTTCTGATTTTTGTGTTTATTTGCATTTTTCTTGTACCATTCTGTTCCTTATGTGTTTGACTCTGTTTTCTGTCAGTTTCTTGTCTCTCCTCATCCTTTCTCTCCAGCTTTTAATCATTCACACATGTACCCTATCAGCTACCTGCCCAGATGCACTCATTAACAACTCTTCCTCTGCTTTATTTAAACTCCTTCCATCCACCTCCAATCTGTCTGGTCATTGTTCTGTTTTACACAGACATCTCAGTCCTCCTCTGCCCATCCTGTTTCCGTCCGTTTGATGATCTGCTCTGTTTTACTCGCCGTTTTGCTTGAGTAAATTTTTTTGGCTGCCTCGACAGCCCTTTGTTTTGATGTTTAAAATAAATTATTAGTATTTTGAAACTCCTGCCTCATTCGCCTGCCTGCCAATGAGTCTGAAAACCGGGGATTTTGTTACTGGATGATTTCTTTTTGTTGAATTGTTTCATCTTACATCCAAAAGACTTCAGTCTGAGGAGCCACAACAAACCTGTAACAGGAACCACCGGAGCATCATCAAACTGGTTGACCCACTATGAGAAGGTGCTATTTATAGGACTGAGTTTGTTTCAGCTCCTCAGACTGAGGAAGTCTTTTGGATGAAATGCAAAAAGTTTCAACAAAAGAACCCATCCAGAGGATCTGACCTTTGTTAGAGGTGATGTACAGAGTTGTAGCAACTACATGGAAATTAAGTTGATGAGTCACACACTGAAGATCTGGAATCACTTCCAGATCTTCCAGACTGAAGTTGTGGAAGCAAGACTTAGATGAGAGGGGACTATTTGTGAGCAGCTGTATGGTTTCATGCAAAGAAAGAGCACCACAGATCAAAGTCAAAGTCAACTTTATTGTCAGAACTGCAATATGTACAGGACATACACAGGATTGAAATTGCGTTTCTCTCAGTCCCTCGGTGCAACAGTAACCATTTAAACACTAAAACACTAAAACATTTAATAAACATAAGCATAAAATAGTAAAAGTGTAACACTGTCCTGAGTTTTTGCATAGTAGTATAAAAGTATGAAAATTTACACCAACACTAAAACACTAAACATTTAATGAACATAAGCATAAAATGAAATAATAAAAGTGTAATACTGTCCTGAGTTTTTGCATAGTAGTATAAAAGTATAAAAAGTATATCTATAAAATAAACTGAAGGTTCTAGCATTGACATTTGCAAAGAGTGGCAAAGCAGCATATGAGTTAATGTACACAGTATATGTATGAGGTAGTTGATGTTGGTATAGAGGCAAAGTGGCATATGCAGTAAGGCACATAAGGCACATTGGGCATCCTTAAATAAGGCTAGTCAGAGAATACTGTATATGTATCAGCAGTAGTGTAGATATAAAAGTAGTGTAAATGTAAACAGTAGTAATAAATGTAAACAGTATTAATAAATGTAAACAGTGAATGTAAACAGTAGTATGACTATAGGCAGTAATGTAATACAAACATTAGTGCAAATATGAGAAGTAGTGCAAACTGAATGAGCACATGACCGAGAGTTTAGTGAATAACCCGTTTGATGACACAGAGTCCAGTGTTAAAATCTTTGTGTTGTGTGGTAATGTGTGAGAAAGTTTTTTGTGTTAAGGCAGTTCAAATGGGAGGGGAGGCAGAGCAGGCAGAGTGTTTAGCATCCTGACTGCCTGATGAACAGAGCTGTCTCTCAGTCTGCTGGTTCGAGCCTGGAGACTCCTCAGTCTCCTCCCTGATGGCAGCAGTCTGAAGCAGCTGTGTAGTGGGTGTGTGGGATCACCTGCCATGCAGAGGGCTTTCCGAGTGAGGCGTTGCTGTGTAAGTCCTGCAGTGAGGGGAAGGAGGTGCCGACGATCTTCTCAGCTGCTCTCACGATGCGCTGGAGGCTCTTGCGGCAGGATGCAGTACATGCACCAAACCACACAGTGATGCAGCTGGTCAGGACACTTTCTATGGCACCTCTGTAGAAGGTGCACATGATGGGGGTTGAAGCTCCAGCCCTTTTCAGCTTGCGGAGAAAGTAGAGACGCTGGTGAGCCTTCTTGGCCAGTGATGCAGTGTTCCTGCTCCAGGACAGGTCCTCTGAGACGTGCACTCCCAGGAACTTGGTGCTGTCTACTCTCTCCACTGCGGTGCTGTTGATGGTCAGAGGGGCATGTTGGGCATCCCTCTTCCTGAAGTCCACAACAATCTCCTTTGTCTTCTCCACGTTGAGAGTGAGATTGTTGTGTCCGCACCACAAGGCCAGGCGGCTCACCTCGTTCCTGTAGTCCGTCTCATCGTTGTTGCTGATGAGACCCACCACTGTTGTGTCGTCCGCAAACTTGATGAAGTGGTTGGAGCTGTAAAAATATAAAATAAAAATATCTGCCCCTTTTTTCAAACAATCAGATTAAACAATAATAATCTTCCACCAACAGTACAAAATGACTAACTCTTTCTAATTTTCTAACTAATACAATACACATTATGTCATTTCATATATATTTTTTAACAAATTCGTTTTGATCATATTCTTAAATGTAAACATTGACTTGGCATTTTTAACTACATTCTCCAAGCCATTCCATAATCTAATTCCCTGGATTGAGGTAGAACGTCCCTTCAAACTAGTTCTGAATAGACCTTTTACCAGTTGACGTCATCACGCAAAGCTCGCCTGAAACGAGCGTTCTGATTGGACGGCAAAAAGCCCTAACCGGATGTAGGGGCTAAGCAAGGGGTCGAGGAGCTTCGTAATGATAGCGAGTTGTAATTTAGAAGCTTGTTTTCTTAAAATAGTGAACAACCGCTGGTCAAAACGCCTGAACATTGTGCCGCGGACACGAGAGGAGGAAAACCGCACGGCCATACACATTGTCTACAGGGTTGCTTTTTTTGGCTACAGATGAACCGTGCGCGCGCGGGCTGCCTGAACCTTCACCCAGGCAGGAGCCACTAAGTCCCGGCTACACCTGATCCACGTGCGCCCTGGAGGTCCAGAACCGGCTGGACCCAGCCAGGAGCCACTAAGTCCTGGCTACAGATGAACCGTGCGCGCGGCGGGGCTGCCTGAACCTTCACCCAGGCAGAGCCACTAAGTCCCGGCTCAAAAAATCATGCATTTACTGGTAGCTTAATGATTTTAGAAGATTCGGTTAACGGTTGGCTTATCAAACGTTTTGACATTCCACTCACCTGCTCTTCAGTGGGGTTGAAGGAAGAATCTCTTTGCATGTCGCAGGTCAAAACAGGCCGAAACCCCAACACACGCAGCGGAGACCGAAGAACAACAGTCTTGTCGAACTAGCTAGCTGCTGCTAGCTAGCTTAGCAGCTGTCCAGTAGCTGCGGGAGATCATTCTCCGCCCTGTCTGTTTCCCATATCCAAGATGTAATGTAGGAACGTAATCCACGGAGCTTGGATCATTAATGTCCATGCCAGATAAAAAACGCACACACGTTGATGCATCGTGCCGGGGGGAAATCCTGCCGGTACAAGCCGGCGGTGGTACAGTTTTCCTCCTCATCTTCCTTCTTTTAGTCGCTCTACTCGACTTTCCCAGAGGGACGTTGTAAAACGAACAAGTCACACCTTCTTCTTTTACTCGTTGAAGTTGCCTGAAACAATTATAAACACAATAAAAGTCTTATTTCTCCAACGCGACCGTTGCCAGTACTGACAACACTCCAGTTGCGTGCCCGTGCTTCCGGTTGAGTCTCGAAAAAAGCGAGTGCGCATGCGCGATGACGTCAACTGGTAAAAGGTCTATTGGGGTTTTACAAACATCTCTGTTCCCTTAAGGTTATAACAACTTTGTCTTTTAACAAAATGCATTTGGATATTTAAAGGTAAAGCGTTATTCTGAGCCCTATACATAACTGATAAAATATTATAATTACCAAATCATGGAACTTCAATGACTTCAGTTGATAAAATAATGTACTAGATGGATGACGGTAATGTTTTCTAGTGATAACTCTTACAGCTCTTTTCTGTAATACAAAAATAGGCTTTGTGATTGTTTTACACGCTTTCCCCCAAACATCAATACAATAGATTAAGTGTGGAACAATGATTGTGTTATACAACAAATACAGAGCTTTATCATTCAATAAGTCTCTGACTTTGTACAGTACTGCAATCGATTTAGCTATTTTTATTCTTACAGAATTTATGTGTTGTTTCCATGTCAGTTTGTCATCAATGATAACACCCAAAAACTTCACCTCACTCACTCTACAAATCTCAACACCCTCAATTTTGAGTGGAACATCAACAGTTTTCTTTTTATTACTGAATATCATGTAATTAGTTTTTTCTAGATTTAATGATAATTTATTTATTTTAAACCAAGTTTGTATCTTGACAAATTCTGTCTTTATCAATTCCAACATTTGTTCTATATCTTCACCTAAACAGAAAAATGTGGTATCATCAGCAAAAAGTACACATTTAAGGAGTCCTGACACATTTACCAAGTCATTCACATATAAAATAAATAGCTTTGGTCCAAGTACAGAGCCTTGGGGAACTCCACATGTGATATTACAGAGGTCAGATCTTACATCATTTATTTGTACAAATTGTTTTTTCCTGTCTTTTAAATAGCTAGATACCCACTAGCTGTGTTTCCATCAAGGTTTCTAGATGCGCATTTTGAAGTATCGCAGCAGAAAAGCTTAATGGAAACGGCAAAATCCGAATTTACTTCCTCAAATTCGCCAAAAAGTTTATACGCTCGCTTGAGGTGGTTTTTGGGATCTTCGAAAATGAGCAGATGCGCAAAACGACAGATGGAAACAGATTTGCCGACTCAGTTCTGCCGTAGCGAACATTCACGTCACGTGACGTTCAGCTGTTTCCGCTCCGGACAACATGTAACATCGCTAAAACTAGTTGGCATGACAGAATAAATACAACTTGCCCGATAGCAACACGTACCTGAAATATTCTCTCCATTTTGACGAGATGTGTGGCCGGGTTCTGTTTTCAACCGCTACTTCCGGTTTACTGTAGACATGCGTAACGCTGACGTCTGACGTAATGACGCTGACGTCTGACGTAATGACGCTGTGCGTGGCCCGGTAGATGCGATTCAAGCCAGTTGATGGAAACACTTCTGCTTCGCATTAATTTGTATTTACATATTTGCGAGATTTCAAAAATTAGCTCAAAATTCAAAATGAAAATGGATGGAAACACAGCTACTATAATGCTGGTCCTCTAATACCATATTTATTCAATTTTTCAAGGAGAATGGTGTGATCAATAGTATTGAATGCTTTTTTTAAATCAACAAAAATACTGACACAATATTGTTTTTGATCGACAGCAGTAGTTATTTGTTCCATTAATTCCATGAGAGCCATTGATGTAGAGTTTTTAGCTCTGAACCCATACTGACTGTTGCTTAGAATATTTTGTTTATCTATAAATTGATCTAGTCTGTTCACAAATAGTTTTTCAAGAATTTTGAAAACTGTGGTAACAAGGATATAGGTCTATAATTGTTGAACACACATTTATCACCATTTTTAAAAAGAGGAACTACCTTAGCTACTTTCATATTATCTGGAAATATTCCTGTTGAAAATGATAAATTACATATATATGTAAACGGCTCAATAACATGGCTCATTATGTCCTTTACAAACATCATATCCATGTCCACCCAGTCTTTTGATCTCTTGTCTGTAAGATTTTTTACTACATTCATTATTTCCTCTTTGTTAGTTCCATTTAGAAGAATACTGTTTGCACAACCTGTAATTGAATGGCTCACATTATTATCTACTTTTGGTATTTTAGCTGCAAGGCTTGATCCAACATTCACAAAATATTGATTAAAACCATTTACAATTTCATTTTCATCGTGAACTTCATCGTTGTCTTTTACAAAATATTTTGAAATACCAGTTTTTGCTTTATGATTCTTCAGAACACTATTCATTACTCGCCATGTTGCTTTCATATCACCATTACTTTTATCTAATAATTTACTATAATATTCTTTCTTATGTTTCCTTATAATCCCTACTAATTTATTTTTATACTTTTTATATTTTTCTTCAGCGTTCTGAGTTCGCAATTTCAAGAAACATGAATACAAATAATTCTTTTTTTTACAAGCATTTCTCAACCCTTTTGTCATCCATGGTTGGTCAACGATATTTCTCTTTGTATGATTTGTTTGCACACAATTCTTTTCATACAGAGCTTCCAAGATATTCATAAACTCATCATATGATCTGTTCACATCATCAACATACACATCATTCCAGTCTTGTTTATCTAGATCCTCTTTCAATTTTTCCAAAACTTTTTTTGATGTGTTTATGATCTTTTTCTTCTTTGTAACTGCTTTTGTGATGCTTTGATCATTTTTATAGATTGTGAAAACTGGTAAATGATCACTTAAGTCGGTCGTTAAAATACCACCTATCACATCCCCATTTGTTATATTTGTGAAAATATTATCAATTATTGTGGCACTATGAGTTGTAATTCTTGTTGGCTTTGATATCAACGGATACATATTTAAACTGTACATTGAGTTTATAAATATACTGATGTTATTTGAATCTGTTTTATTTCCCATATCAATGTTAAAGTCTCCACACAAAAAAACTTTTTTATTAAAACTCTTCTCCAATAGCTCCAAGATTTTATCAGTGAATATTTCTATATTTGATCCTGGTGATCTATATACACAACTTATTATTATGTTTTTATCGTTTTTGTTTATTATTTCTATTGTTATCATTTCCATAATATTATCAACAATTATTGACATTTCACTGTTTAATTTACATTTGATTTCATTATTAACAAATAGAGCGACTCCACCACCTCTTTTATTATTTCTGTTCATATGAAATAATTCATACCCTTCGATGTGAATATTATTTGTGTTTTCATCATTTAATCATGTCTCTGACAGTGCTATTATCGTAAAAGTTCTATTTAACTGTTTTAAGTAATCTGTTATTTTGGATATATTTGCATTTATACTTCTGCTATTACAGTGAATAATAGAGAGAACCCCATTTGTTATATTGATGTCATTAAACTGCTCTTCATTATAATATTTGCTATCTTTTATTACAGGAATTCTTTTTGCATCAATTACATCTTCAACATTATATATTTTAGGTTCTGTGTCTTCGTATGTTGTCATGTTCTAATGTATTTGTTCATTTCACTGTATATTATGTCCATTTTGTGTGTAAGTTGTTTCATTGATTAGTGATTAGTCATCTCCTGAGTTCCTCCAAGTTTTTCCAGATCCTTCAGCTCTTTTATCATTTTAGGCTGAGCCCCTTCATGTGTTTTGATAAAGATGTTTCCATTTCTTGTCCATGTTGATACTATTTTGTTCTGTTTTTTTAACAACCTTGCTTCACGTGCAATGTTTCCATTTTTTTTTGGTTAGATGTTCGTTTATGTAAACTTTTGTTCCCTTTAGTTTTTTTGCTTGCATAATTACATTGTTTTTTAACTTCCTGCTAAGGAACTTGACGACTACTGACTGTTTGAATTTTGGTGATTTACTGGGCAGGGTGTGACAGAATGAAATGTCCCTATGTTCGCACACGGTGCTCAGCCCAGCTCGAAGCTCCAGACGGCGGTCCTCCGGTTTGCACACGGTGCTCAGCCCAGCTCGAAGCTCCAGGCGGCAGTCCTCTGGTTCGCGCATGATGCCTGGCCCAGCTCGAAGCTCCAGATGGCGGTCCTCCGGTTCGCGCACTATGCCCGACCCAGCTCGAAGCTCCAGGCGGCGGTCCTCCCGTTCGCGCATGGTGCTCGGCCTCCTCCGGTCACAGCAGCGCGGATGTTAGCTCAGTTAGTACAGCACGTAGCTCCGATGCTAGCCCAGCTTGTAGCTCCCGACAGCGGTACACCGGTACTTGCACGGCGCTCAGCCTCCTTCGGTCGCAACAGCTCCGAGGTCTGCACACGATACCTGTCGACGGCTTTTCAGTCCGTGCGGCGTTCAGCCTTCTCTGGTCGTGGCGGCTTCAAGGTCGGCTAGCCAGCTTAGCCTGTGGCTCGAGACGCAAGCTCTCAGATCCGCGCTCGGCCCCCTCGAATCAAAGATTCAAGATCGGTCAGCCAGCTCAGCTCGTGGCTTCTCTGGTGGCGACTCTTCAGTTCGTCCGCAACGTTCAGTTCGTGCCAGATATATATATTTCTTTGTTTTTATGCTTATTTTTTATTTATGCATGCACCCTTCAAGGCAAATGCACAAGTGCTGACAGAGTCCTCTGTTCTTCCTCATTCCTTAACTTCAATATTATTTTATATTCCCCCATCTCTTACCTTACTTCTGACCACTCTCTCCTCTTCAGTCTCCTCTTCAGAGCTACTTCCATCCAATTATTTTTCTGATTGTCAAACACTATTCCTTCATTCATCTTACCTCTACTGCTCCCTTTTACTGTCGTCCATCCATCATAATCCATATTGTCCTCATTATTCCCTGTCTACATATCCATTCTGAGCCATTCACATACCCGTTTATGCCAAACCAGCCACTAAAAAAATCCAAAAAGAAATCCGAAAAGAAAATCCGATGAGGTCGACTTCACGAGAGGATGATCCCCAACCTTGTAAATGAGACAAAGGGGAAACTTATATACTGGCTGATCAGCCCACAAAGACACAAAAGGGGGAGAACGTACAGACACCTAACTGAAACTAACATAAGGAAATCCCCCCCCCCCAAAAAAAAACAACAACAAACAAACAAACAAACAAAAACAAAACAGATCAGCAGCAACATGATTTGATTCTTCACAGGGATTATTCTGGTTAGGTATTCATAAGTCTAACAGCCTCAGGGTAGAAGCTGTTCCTCAGTCTAGTGCAAGGGTGCTCACACTTTTTCAGCATGCGAGCTGCTTATAAAACATCCATCCATCCATCCATTTTCTTCCGCTTATCCGGGGTCGGGTCGCGGGGTAGCAGCCTAAGTAGGGAGGCCCAGACTTCCCTCTCCCCAGCCACTTGGAGCAGCTCCTCTGGGGGAATCCCAAGGCGTTCCCAGGCCAGCCGAGAAACATAGTCCCTCCAGCGTGTCCTGGGTCTTCCTCTGGGTCTCCTCCCGGTGGGACATGCCCGGAACACCTCACCAGGGAGGCGTCCAGGAGGCATCCTAACCAGATGCCCGAGCCACCTCAACTGGCTCCTCTCGATGTGGAGAAGCAGCGGCTCTACTCCGAGTCCCTCCCGGATGACTGAGCTTCTCACCCTATCTCTAAGGGAGAGTCCAGACACCCTGCGGAGAAAACTCATTTCAGCCGCTTGTATCCGAGATCTCGTTCTTTCGGTCATAACCCAAAGCTCATGACCATAGATGAGGGTAGGAACATAGATCGATCGGTAAATTGAGAGCTTTGCCTTTTGACTCAGCTCTCTCTTCACCACGACAGACCGGTACAACGCCCGCTTCACTGCGGACGCTGCACCTATCCGCCTATTGATCTCACGCTCCAGTTTTCCCTCATTCGTGAACAAGACCCCGAGATAATTAAACTCCTCCACTTGGGGCATATAAAACAACTAATTCAAAATGATCTACCCAATACAAAAATGCAAAACAGATAATTATCTTCAAATGTATTAAAGTGAAACACAACACAGGTTGAGACGGTAATATAATAATAATAATAATAATAATAATAATAATAATAATAATAATAATGAATTCAATTTATAATGCACTTTTCATTAATAAAAATCTCAAAGTGCTACAATGTGTAACAAGGTAAAGGTAAAAAATAAAACAAGTGATAAAATCAAATAAAATCTATAATAATATCGACTAAGATCAAAGATAAAATCATGTAGATTTAGGCTTGCTTAAAAAATAAATAAAATAAAACAAGTGATAAAATCAAGTAAAATCAATAAAGATAACAGCTAAGATCAAAGATAAAATCATGTGAAAGCAGAATAGGCTTGCTTAAAAAGAAAAGTCTTAATGCCGATTTTAAAGTCAACCAGTGACTGTGGAGCTCTCAGGTCGTCAGGGAGGGAGTTCCACAGGCGGGGGGCAGCCACACAGAATGCTCGGTCTCCCATAGTCCTCAATTTGGTCCGAGGAATATGAAGTAAATTACTGTTCTGTGATCGTAGAGACCGGGTGGATGAATATGGTGCAAGAATGTCCTTTAGATAGTCAGGTGAAGTTCCGTGCAAGCATTGATGTGTAATGAGAGCAGTTTTGTACTGAATTCTGTAGGTGACAGGAAGCCAATGGAGGTTATGGAGAATGGGTGTAATATGATCAAATTTGCGAACTCTCAACAGAATCCTAGCTGCACTGTTTTGAATATATTGAAGCTTCTGAATGTTTTTGCCAGGGATACCAATAAACAGGGAGTTGCAGTAGTCGAGCCTGGAGGAGACAAAGGCATGGACAAGTTTCTCAGCATCAGGAAAAGTCAGAGATGGGCGAAGTCTGGAGATGTTTCGGAGATGGAAGAAGCAGGTTTTAAACAGATGCTTAATGTGATTTTCAAATGTGAGATGAGAGTCCATTTTTATTCCAAGATTTGTAACAGAGGTGGAGAGGGGGATGTCTTGACCAGAGAAGGAGATTGTTGTTAAAGTTGATGTTTGTACCTGGTGAGGGGTGCCGATCAAAATGGCCTCGGTCTTGGAGCAGTTCAGTTGAAGAAAGTTTTGATTCATCCATGCCTTTATTTCCTCCAGGCAGGCAGAGAGAGCAGTGAGTGCAGTGAGAGCAGTGAGTGAAGATGGAGATAGGGATGATGATGATGCTCCAGTCCTGATGTAAAGTTGTGTGTCGTCGGCATAGCAGTGAAAGGAAATGTTGAACTGATTAATAATTTGACCCAAAGGCAGCATGTAAAGGGAAAACAGCAGGGGCCCCAGAACCGACCCCTGAGGTACACCACAGGAGACACCGACTGTCTGGGAAGTGGCATTGCCAAGACTGACACATTCCAGCCTATTGGAGAGGAAAGATCTGAACCAGTCCAGGACAGTGTCACAGAGACCGACCTCCACATGAAGACGGTGGAGGAGGATACTATGGTCCACATTAACTCCTCCCCCAGACCAGATTCAAAATTTCCCTCAACATGGGCGTGTCGAGAGTCAAGGAGGGGAGGAGGTTGGGGGTTGTCCTGTGTTCACGCCCCCTCTAGTGGTGAACTCCCACCCCGTCCCAAGTTTAGATTTCAAAATGGCGGATAGTCACGTCTTCAGTAAGTAAATACCTAAACTTGTACTAAAATAACAGTTCTAAAATGTTGTTGCGTGTATTTAATCACACACACACAGCTTAAGCATATGCTTCTGAACACAGAACACATTAAAAACCTGTGTTTAGTTGCATGGCATGCAGTGTACAGCTGTGTTTTTGTCACTTTAATTTGCCACATCTTATTACTTAGCACATTACAAAAGTAACGTTTCATAATAAATTTTATTATAAAATATTGATTTCTCCTACCCTCTATAGGGTAGGGTTTGTTTGACGCTTTGGCTTATTTTTGTTATGCAACCCAGAACTAAACACACATTGTTTTTTGAATTGACTATTAATTAGCACCAAACAGTGGTAAAATCTTTTATTTGGTTTCCAAAGTATCCGTGTTTAGAAACATTAGATAAGCTTGTACAATATATATTTGTTAGGACATGTATACAGTATTTGTTTAAGCTATGTGTCAGCTAATCAAAACTGGGCACAGCACAGCTGATAAGATTAATGAGAAAATATTTCTTAATGCAAACCAAACCAATTGCAATAAATTTAACAATACATGTACTGTGTATCCTTTAAAATGTTCTTTTCAGATAACTGTGATGACTCAAAGCACCCAGCAGCCACACAGAGTAATTGCAGCCAGGATTTCTTTAACCAAGAAGAAGATGATGCAGAGTCTCGGCCAGAGCTTCATCTCCTGAGACCTGCATCCACGACAATGTTGGTACAGCTGAGACCCTGGTGTTCGTTTCTGGCTGGAAGGTGGGGCATCCTGAAGGTGGTTGGGACTCCTCGTTCTGCTGTCCACTGCGTCCAAACAGAGGAGCTGGGGTGGTGTCCCATGTGTTTTCAGAACCTTTTGTTGTTTTGAAGTAACTTACTGTTAATAAAATGAATCATAGACAACTAGTTTTTGTAATCAATTTGTTTATTTATTTTTTCCCTCATGCATGAGGACAAATCTGGGACACGATGCAGCGGTCGACTTCCCACTCACTCCATCCCGACCCTGGATATTTGCAGTCCTGAAAAGAGAAAAGATCAAAAGTTTAATCTGAGTAAATGTAACATTTTAATGGAGAAAAATGTTGATTCAAAATTTCACAGTGTCAACAAATCCCCAAAATGTTGGGACAGGTAGCAATGAACAAATAAACAAGAATTAATGTTGCATAGACTTTTTAAAAACGTTTGTTTTTATATAATGTCCGCCATAATAAAAGTCTAATAGGTTAATTGGAGTACCTGTAATAAATAAAACATGCATACCTGGTGAATCAGCTCTCATGTCACCTCCAAAGTGACATGTCTCCATGTCAACATGTCTGTGAAGCACGGCTCAGAGATTCCCTGGATGTGGAACGCCTCATGGAGCTAAAAAACAACAACACATTTTTAATCAACTTACAAAAAAACATACTTGAGAAACATTACTGTTCTATCACTTTGTTGATCTGTCAAACAGATGACCCAGTGCAAAATAAATACTGCTGCACAGAACTGATGACCGATATTCATTCACCAAGTACATATTATTTTACAAATACCTTGATCCACAACATTATTTGCAACAAAAGAACGCAGGTGCTGTGCGAATTTCTGTTCCCCCGTGAGAATCTGTTCCCCCTGTGTCGGGAGCGCGCACCCTTTCTCTCAAATAATGAAAAAACAACAACAAAAACCCAGACATTAACTATCAAAAAATAGCAGCTAGAAATAATTTTTCTCCAGTCATATTTTTAATTTGAACGAGATTTAGCCTACCACAAAGCCTACACTTATCTTTGCAGGAAGTTTTCTTGTCCTCTATCAGCTGCTTCCATCCTTCAATATTAGTAATAAAAATTATAAATAGGCTATATATGATGTGTTGGTGGCTGATACTTTGTATTTGTCAGACTAGATTCTGTCGGAGATAAAAAAAAAAAACCTGTACAGTAGTCTACACCCCACACAAGACCAGGTTTATTTATTTAGTGGAGGTTTTATATTTATTTATTTATCACCAGGAGCTGTCAATTAAAATGAGCTATAACCGTGACACGATAGTGTGGACTCGTTTCACTGAGTGAACTCAGATGCGCCTCACGGTCGGATCCCGACACGGGGGAACAGATTCTCACGGGGGAACAGAAACTCGCACAGCACCGGGACTAAAACATCGTTAACCAGTAGCCAACAACAGCTAAAATTAGCGCTAGCTGGTCTCCATTTTTTGTGACGTTGCAGTCTTCCTTATCAGAGTTCATAAGAGTTCACACACTCTGCGGTGTTCATAGGAAACACTAGATTCTTAGCATTTAAACGCAATTACAACACAAACTAACGTTGATCAGCAACAGATGAAAACGCCACAACCTTATGTGGGGCAACAACGAAGCAACGCTGCAGGCTGCAATAAACAGCACATGAAGAAACACGTCATATACTCAAAAGATAAATTATGGAATGAAAGGTGTAAAATGGTACTCACCTCCAAACGGATTGTAACCTGATGGTGTAAGGGTGGGTGAACATCAGTTTGAAGAGCTTTCTTGGAACATCGTGGCTCTTCTATGCTAATGCTAATGTTGCTAATCTCTGATCCCCCTGAGCTCTGCAGGGGGAGTGACCTTCTCTGGGGAGTGGCTTCACTTTTATACTCAGGGAGGAGACGATGTGACGAAATCGTGCGAAAATTAATGACTGTGCGAAACCTAGACCAACAAGAAAATGAAGGTGCAATAACCTCTGTTCAACCCATAGGGCTACCGTGAACACGTTTTTAGACCAAATATTGCCGATTTTAACTAATACGCACAAATACATGAAAATTAACACAGAAATAGTGCTCTGAAACATTTTAAACACATTCTAGGGAGTTTATCAGCTAAAAAAAGTTAAATTTGGGTTTAGTTTCACTTTAAAATAATTCTACTAGTCTCTTTACAATTTTTTGGGTCAAAATTGAGGGTTTCTCTTCAAAAGCTTCCAAGTCATGTGACCTGTTGACCCAAAAGCACTTTGAAATAGTTCTACTAGTCTCTATAATAGACCTTTTACCAGTTGACGTCATCACGCAAAGCGCGCCTGAAACGAGCGTTCTGATTGGACGGCAAAAAGCCCAAACCGGATGTAGGGGCTTAGGAAGGGGTCGAGGAGCTTCGTAATGATAGCGAGTTGTAATTTAGAAGCTTGTTTTCTTAAAATATTGAACAACAACTGGTCAAAATGCCTGAATATTGTGCCGCGGATACTAGAGGAGGTGATTGTGTGCGCTGATGGAAAATGGGGAACTCCTTCAGGCTTTTTGCGAATGTCCAGCAGGGTGAGTCGTTGTGTGTCGTTGTCAACAACCTGTATTATCCAAGCGTCAGAAATAAATGTTTTAAATTTCTCACAACAATACTTCTGATATTTAGACTGGTTTGGTTATTGTTACAGGTTTAACATCTTCTGTTAGCTGCTATAAATAGCACCATGTCTTCATAAGAGCCATCAGCACAGTATGTAAACAAAGACATGACGTTTGAGTCGGTCACACCATGTTTTAAATTTCTCACACCAATACTTCTGATATTTAGACTGGTATGGTTATTGTTACAGGTTTAACATCTTCTGTTAGCTGCTATAACTAGCACCATGTCTTCATAAGAGCTGTCAGTATACTGTAAGCACAGTATGTAAACAAAAACATGACGTTTGAGTCACACCAGCGTCCTTATTTCTTATTTGATTTCTGTAAACTATGTCTTAAATACAACCTGAGACAATTGGTGATGTTGTGATGTGAAAAATAATAACTATCCCAAGAGATACATTTATTAGCTTTCCTGTGAAAATTTAATTATCTTTGAGAACGTATTTACTTTTGACACACTGTTTATACAGCTTACACTTTATTAGACGTAAAATGTGTGAAAATCTTATATGCATGTGAATTCCATAATGACACACACAATATGGTTATACAGTATTTTGTGTTTGTTTTTGCAGACAACGAGGTGGCTGCAACCATGCTGGAAATACATTCTAAACCAACCTGCACCCAGTTACCTTGTACATGGAAGGGACCAGCCCCAAAACGAACTGCACCTGCTAATTGGATGAGCTGCAAGTTTTAAAGTGAGTTTAATCAGTGTTCCTGAAGAAATTTCATATTACGCTTATAACACAAATACCCAGAAAGGTGACTTTCAGTCAAACTTCACCACCAACTGGAATAATACAATATCACTTATTTTGTCTTGTTCCAGTCAAAAAACTATTCAACATTTTACAATTGTAGTTTATTTTATTGTGTTAATTATTGTTGTTTTCTAGTGGCACTAGATAAGAAATACCCTGATGCATGCTCAATAATCCAGGTAGAAAAATCTAAAAAAGCTAAGTCTGGTCCTCTGGACATTCAAAAAACAAAACAAAACA